>JAOUQW010000049.1:4694458-4706050 GCA_028565825.1 Olivaichthys viedmensis | reverse complement strand
ATTATAGTAAACAGGCTAAAGCCCAAACTAGCATTATAGTAAACAGGCTAAAGCCCAAACTAGCATTATAGTAAACAGACTAACCTTCAAACTAGCATTATAGTAAACAGGCTAACACACAAACTAGCATTATAGTAAACAGGCTAAAGCCCAAACTAGCATTATAGTAAACAGGCTAAAGCCCAAACTAGCATTATAGTAAACAAACTAACACACAAACTAGCATTATAGTAAACAGACTAAAGTACAAACTAGCATTATAGTAAACAGGCTAACACACAAACTAGCATTATAGCAGTAAACTAAAATTTTGCTAAAAATAAACTGGCTATATAAATTTAAATATAACTATAGTCAGTTTAATGTGATTGAAGATAATCGGATAATTAATTGCATGTTGTATGTGTGTCCTCAAGAGCTGAACATGATGCACCTGTTGTAAATACTTGAGCTGTTTTATTTTTTTTAAATAATGCTGGAAAATCCCCGTGAGATGCGATGAGCATCTGTCTCTCTCTCTCTCTCTCTGTTTCTTTATCTGGAACGAAGATTCGTGCTCTTTGTACAATTTTTTTTTTTCGCCCGCACAAAGTCGTGGGCGAGTTCCTCGTCTCCATGGCAGAGTTTCTCTCGTTGGTTCTGCTGCCGGAGACGGAATAACTCAGAATAACTCATCTCGTTTCAGCCAGCTTTCTCCAGTCATCACGCTCGCTCGAGCCCTCCTACACGTTCTGTCAATCATCCAAACACCATTCACTGTGTTTGTGTGGGCAACGGCAGCCATGTTGTTATGTTACAGTGCTGCAGGGTGGAAGAGTGTGTGTTAATTGAGTGTGGAATCAGTGTGTGTGTGTGTGTGTGTGTGTGTGAGACATGATGTTTAGTCAGTGTTGCTAAGGGGAATTGATGTGAGAAACGGACTTTAAGCTGCCAAGCGTTAGTAATGTGGCTTATTCTGAAACTGAGAACTGGCTGATAATTAGTCGATGGTCCATGATGTTAGAACAACAGCAGTGCTGTGATGGGATTGTTTACCCAGTGGAACACCAGACTTGAGGGCAACATGGTGGTGCAGCAGGTAGTGAAGGTTCCTCAGAGCTCCGGAGTTCGATCCTGAGCTCGGGCTACTGTCTGTGTGGTGTTTCACATGTTCTCCTCGTATCCACGTGGGTTTCCTCAGGGTTCTCCAGGTTCCTCCCACCTCCCAAAAACATGACGGTAGGTGTATTAATGACTCTAAATTACCACTGTGTGTGTGTGTGTGTGTGTGTGTGGCCCTGTGATGGACTGGTGTCCCATTCAGAGTGTATTCTCGCCTTGCGCCCAAGGATAGGCTCCAGATCCACTGTGACCCTGACCAGGATTACTGGCGCTTACTGAAGATGCATGAATAAAAAATGTACACAACATATGGATTATCTAAAGTATGCCAGTAAGTGAAAGTGAACATTTTCTGTGGCCAGAATTTCAGGACGTGGCTGGACTAGAAATAATTGAGTAATTTTTGTCAGAACACACCTGTAAGCTGAGGCCACTTTCACACCTATTAGTCCGGATCAGAGCGAAATTGACAAAACAAACCAACAAACCAAAAAGCAAAAAAAACATTGGCGGAGAGGCGTGTGGGGAAAAGGGCGGGGCTGAAAATATCCCAAAATACAGCATGATTGATCAATCGGGTCGATTCAGAGTCAAATCTCTTTCACACTGCAAACGAATCGCTCTGGAATTCACTTGGAAGCGATCCGAGACCTCCTCTTCCTCTCTGGGAGCTTTCACATATAATCAGGGTTTAGTCCATTTGAATCGAACCCTGGTGTGCTTACTTCCTCAGTGCGGTTCTGTTTATTCAGGTGTGAACACAGCAATCACACTCGGGTGTGGACCAAAACATCCGATCTGAGACCGTTTGAGAGAGAGAGAGGTGACATCACTTCTTCGGCTCAATGCAGTGCTTAACATAGAATACTGGTTTTAATTAGACACTAATAGTTTAGAAACATTAGCTTGAGCTCGAAAGCTACCTACACATAAGAACTGCTCTGATGTTAGCTAACTTAGTAGTTAGCTTAGCTCCAGTAGCTACCTGACGCTAAGGAGCTAGCCCAGTTCACTAAAGTTTGTTAGAGAAACTATTGTGGTGATGTCATTAAGTTTGCGATTAAGTTTAATCTAAGCTGCGCCCTTATGGTTATCAGGTGATCTGATTGTAAGGTGTGTGTGTGTGTGTGTGTTTTCCTGTAGGCATCACCACAGTGCTAACGATGACCACTCTAAGCATTAGTGCTCGACACTCGCTCCCTAAAGTGTCCTACGCCACGGCCATGGACTGGTTCATTGCCGTCTGCTTCGCCTTCGTCTTCTCCGCCCTCATCGAATTCGCCGCCGTCAACTATTTCTCCACCATGCAGGCCAACCGCGAGTGTCGCCGTGCCAACGCTGCCCAAGCCGCCGTGGCAACGGCCCCCAAGAGCGACGGCAAAGTCGCTTCGGTAATATCTTTTCTCCATCCTCACTTCTGTGCGCCCTTCATTTCCGGGATTAAACTGGATTAAACCCTGCATCACTTTTTTTAAATGATAAAAAATACAGTATCGTGATACCTGAAGGCATTTTTTTTATGAAGAATATATACATAATATACAACCTTAAAAAAAAAGGTTAAATCTAAAATCTCTTTGGTTGTCCCTCTGGAGGAACTCTTAAAGGTTCTATGTAGAACCCCACAAGAAATGATTTCCCTATTAGAAAGGGAACCCTTAACTACCCAAAGAACCATTGAAGAACCCTTGAAGAACCATTTCTTTCTGGGATTGTGTAGGATTGTGCCAATGTTAAATTTCGAACATAATAATTTACTGATCTTTTGTTCTACTCTCAGAGCGTTGGGTTTGAGGGACATTAATGTCATGTTATTGATGTCAACATTACAAACAGATTTTCAAATATTTCATTAATATCTGTCCTGACGTTAGCAGAGATTTCCTGATGCTGCTCGGGTTTGTATAATAAACAAAAACATGCTGAAGGCTGGTGGGTGGAAAGATTTCACAGATTTATAGAGGAATAAAGACCTATTCAATAAACCATGACTTTACTCCTCCTTCTCTCTTTTTAAATGAGTTTAACGCCCTCTTAAAAGCCCAAACTAATGCTTTCGTCGCTTTGAACTTTAGTGGAAAGCAGCGCAGAGAAGGATGTTTGTAACTGACGACAGCTTCTTGTGTGCTGTAGCTGCTTTTCTGAATTTAAAATGTCAGTAACTCACAGGTTCTCCTCTGCAAAGCTAAATATGTTTGATCTGTGATCCATCTCTAATTAAAATGAGAGAAAGAAGAGACAGCGTGAAGCCTCTAACACCAGCTTTCTCTGCCTCAACCATTGAGGAGTTTAAAAAGATGTTTAAAGACTCATTTCTTTTCTTTGGCCTATGACTGTGCTTAAATTATTATTTTTTTATTTGGGCCTAGTTTTTTTTTATGTTATATTTTAGGTTTTTATGTGCTGTACTGTCTTTTTGTGTGTTTTAGCTTTATATCTATCAATATATATATATCTGAGCAGAGTGGGGTAAGATATCAGCGATACTTTATTGAAGCAGATAATCTAAAACACCAAAGTAAAAGGGTCGTCAGACAGACCGAGGTTTAAAGACCCGTAGAGCATAAACAAACTCCAGCAAAAGTACAGAGGAGCACATCCAAATGGGAAACAGGTAACGAAATCCAAGGTCATAAACGGTAAATCCAGTCATGCAAAAACCGCTCCGTAGTGTCAGCTGGAAAACAGGCCAACTAGACTTAGTGCAAATGGTGGTGTATAAGTACTGTGTGGCAGGGATGAGTCGCAGGTGAAAGTGATTAGAAGTCAGGTGAGCTGGAGGGATGTGTTGTAGAGTGGGTGTGTGTGTAGGTGGAGGGTTCTGAAAGTGAATTTCCCGGAGGATGTGACAATATTCCATGATTAAGTCAATCTTACGGCACTTTAGTTAACTTTGGTTTACAAACACCAGCTATTTTTGATTTTTATTAATTTGGGTTTTTTTTGTTTGTTCATTTGTTTGTTTGTAATTTAAATGTATTTTAGCATGAACACACACAAAATGACCTAAACATCATCTCTCTCTAATAGAAATATGATTTTTAACAATCCTTGTTCATGTTCCTTAAATAAACTGGGCCAAGAACACACAAAAAAAACAAGGTTTAATGTTGGTAAAATGATTCTAAGCATCGCTCCACTATCAGTATATATAAAAACTGGGTCATATCAACCCGAACAGAACAGAAGGGTTAATACAGTGTGATCCAGGCGTCATGCAGTGATGCACAGCTGACACACACACACACACACACACACACACATATATATATATATATATAAATAAAAATACCAGTATACAAATAACAATAATACATGTCAACAAGTTAGAAATGTACTCATATCTACTAGGGCTGTCAAAGTCCTTAAATTTTTTTTAAGGATTACTTAAAAGATTCAGTATATAAAAATTTTATATAATCTATATAACTTTATACTGCCACAAATAGAGCAAACATTAACAGTAGCACTACACTATGCATTCGTATTGCATAAAACACGGAATATAAAGACTATCGTTTTCTTAAACATAGAAAAATCACAGGAGGCAATATCATAATTCCATCATAAACTTTGCAGCTACAGCGGAGCACATGACCAAGACCAACCATGGCCAACAAAGAAAGACAGTCCCCGGGAATACGGTAATATTGCTTATAAAACACTAATCTAGACAGGTTTACTGAACTGATGTTTATTTAAAATTTCACCTAGACTATATCATGGTTAAGTGGTCTATATGATTTCAGCTTGCACCCATACCGTGGAAAGGCTGTTCTGCCTCGGCTCTGCAGTCAGTGGGTAAGATTAACCTTACAATAAAATACAATCAGATGTAATGCCTCTTTATTTAAGACAAATATTTTATTGTAGTAATCTGGATCAATAATATGTCCATGAATTGTATAGAACACCATAGGTTGAATGAACATTAATGAACCTAGAACAAAAGCTGAATAAATGTCTTTATAAAGAAGTAAATGCAGAAACAGTAACCCCTATAATTACTGCAGTTGTAATTTCACATCAAATTAATATTGACAAAACAATCAGTGGAACTTTAAGTGGTATCAGTTCCAGGAGATAGTCAGTGAGGCAGCTGAACCCCATTCGCAGATCTGTGGGAAACACTGACCCCTCGTCTTAGGCATTCAAATGTGGATTTTTATTTTTTTTTGCCTTTGAGTAAATATTATGAAAATTCAAATCGTATTCGAACGTATTTCTTTTCTTTTCTGACAGTTCTACACTCTTCAAGGAAAAAAAAAGAAGAAGAAACAAATCTAGTATCCTAAAGGGATCTTTGGTTTGTCCTACTGGGAGAACCCTTGAAGTTTCTATGTAAAATCCAACAACAGAGGGTTTTTACAAAAAGTTCCATGTAAATTCCCTTTAGAAAGCTAGAACCCTTAAGAAACCTTTTTTTCCTAAGAGTGTAATGATGGTCTCCCTGCAGTACCATCTCTGTCCACCAGAGGGTTGAAAACCACCCTTCTGGGGAAAATTGTGTAAATAACGGATTTGTTTCTTCAGTGTTCTCTGATTACAGCAATAATGCTTTTCTGTGCATATGAACTGTAGGGAAGCTATGTAGTCACGACATCAGCAATGCGCATTAACATTCATCTCACACACACACACACACACACACACACACACACACAGAGAGAGAGAGAGTAAACGTCACAGCTTTGTCTCACCTGTATACCTGAGCTGGCGTGTTCGATCTGGTTACTGTTGTTGCTGGACTCGGGCGAGAGACATTCACGGTCCCCCAAACTCCCTGTGACCCCACTGGAGCTCGGAGATGAAGTTGGCACACCGTTCTGCTCCCCCTCTGCCCTCTCCTCATTCTCCTCCTCCAGTACAACAGGGCCAAGAAGTAGAGCCTGCCTGCGTCTCCACTCTGCCTGTTTCTGTTCCTGGGTCAAAGTGACCCTCTCCTCCCCGGTCTGCTGGTTTGTGCTCACTGCTACACAGTGGTCCTTCTCTACTCTTACTCCTCTCTCATTCTCTCCTGATCTCTGTGCTGGGTTAAGCATCTCTATTTCTTTCCCACAGTGCTCTCGCCACCTCTGCATGAAGGTCCAGCTGATTGGTGTCTCCTCCATATGCTGCCCAATAAGGAGCCTCCTAGAGATCTCTATGCTGTCAGAGGCAGGTTCGTCCCTGGCCTCGCTGTGCCCATGTGGGTATGGATCCCAGGAATCCTGGTGGCACCAGACCTCACCCATGTATTGCGGGAGTCTCCGCCTGTGCAGTGTGGGACTGTCTGTGCTTGAAAAGTCTCCCCAAAGTACACGAGGGTCCCGTAAGGGCGAGTCCTTGTCCCCTTTAGACAGCCATGAACGCATCGCACGGGAGGGGAGAGCTGGGGAGTCAGAAGCCTGTCCTAACGGGATTGGGTTGCAGAAGTAATTGGTCTGCTCACCTGTTGCTTGTGGGCTCTGATTGGTTGAAGACTCTGTGGCTAGTGAGCAAGGAGAAGCCCCATTCACTATAGGGAGGTCAGAATGCATCCCGTGCAAGGGGATGTTCATTTTCATAGGAGGACTCTGATGATGGGAGGGGCAGTACAGAGACTGTTTGGGGCTGCCTAGCTTGCACTCGACTCCCAATGCATTGTGGATGGGGGATTTTCGGACCTCGTCAAAAATAACCGAGATTTTGGTGGCTTCCTCTGCAAGCCTGCGTGCTACTTCTGGACTGTTCAGTGCTGAGGATGTATTGCTGCCACTGAGCTGGTTCAGACCTTCAGAATGTGCATTTGTGATCACCAAATTGCCCTTCTGACCTGAGAGAGGACTGCCATCCACTCCACTGGATGTGCCTTGATGAGTTTGCTGGTGTAGGTTTGGGTCTTGCGGGACCCTGGGGCTGGTGTTTTGCTCTAAGGGGAGGTTAGAGGGTCCCGTGTGGGATGACAAACGGTCCGAGACTGGGATACTCGACAGGCCGTATGCAACCCTTGGCCTGTCTGCATCATAGTTGTGTGTATAAGCGCCATGACCAGGTGATCCTGCCCATGACCGACATTGTACTTGTTGATTGTTCTTCCGCCCAGGACTCCAGTCTGACCCATGGGCAAATTTAGACCTTAGCTGGGGAGACCCAAAGTCCTCTAGGGCCCTTTTGGTGGCTGCTCGACCCACTGAGTCTACAGTGGTTTGGTTGAGAGCGGGTGAGCCTGCCTGCTGGTGAAAGGGACTATTATTGCTGCAGGATCCTGGGGGCCCAGACCAGGCCAGATCACTCTTATGCAACTGAGTTGCTTCCTCTCTTTGCACTCTCGAGAGATTGTGTGGACTCTCCAGTTGCTTGACATTCGCCTTCTCAATGTAGCTAAAGGTAACAACGGATGTCTGACCAAGCTCTGATGGCCGACAGGAACTGTGGTGGCAGCCTCGGGAAGGAGTCCCTGGGCCAGACACTGGCACCGAAGCTGAGGAATAGGAAGAGTGGTGGTGTTTCACATGCTTACCGGCCATGCTGTGACTCAGAGCAGCGCATACACGTTGGCTCAGTTCTTCTGGAGGGAGACTGTGGGTAGGTGTGGATCGTGGGGATAGTTGAAGATGATGTGTAGGCTGTCGATGGAAGGCTTTGGGTGGAGGAGTGGAGGTTAAGCACTTCTGCATGGCTCAGGGTGGAGAGCTGAGATCTGATGCTGCCTTTTGTGCTTGTTTGATCAACAGGTCACTCTTGGTCATCCACCATATTTCAGGAGCAAAATTTTCCATCATGCGCTGAAACAGATCCATGGACACATGAAGGACTTTTCCAGACTGTGACATCACTTTACTGCGAGAGACAGGGTTAGATACAAAGATCATCTGTTTCTTTCTTCCCCCTTCTTTTGAGCCATTTGCAGAGTTGCCTGTCTGTGCGTGTTTTAGTTTATCAAACTCATATTCTACAGATATAGAATCCAGCCATGTTCTGAAATAGAGAGATGAATTTCAGATCAGAGAATAATATTTCAGCCACATGGGACCGAAACACACCATGCATGCTAAAACAGGCTGAATGAGAAGTACAGCTAAATAAAACAGCAAAGCTGCCAAGGGCTATAAACTCTGTATAGTTACGGAAAATCAATACAAAATAAATAACAACTGTTCAGAAGAGTACTTAAAAATCTGATTGCATTATAAGCAGTAAAATCAATACCAGAAGATATGTTTTTAAGCACTTTTTCACCAATTTGTGAAGAATAAAAGACTGCATCATTATCCACAGTACACCTAGCGATATTATATTCAGCTCTGAATTTGGCCAGGAAATACTGAACTGCATTTGAGATCATGTTTCATGATGTAATGAATGAGAGAAAGTTTAATATCTACATGCAGCAAGAAACTAATCCCTGAAATCGCTCCCATCATACACAGATCTACATCAATAATAGTCTAATTTTAGCATACTGTACAAGTGACACTGCAAAATATTTTCAATTTTTTAAGCAGAAGCCTATAAAGTGCATTGGACTGTATTGCTAGCATTGACAAAACACACTTAAGGCTATTCCCCATCACAAACAGAGGGGACTAATGCACCATAGACCCAGTTTGAGTTAACTGAAGGTTGTGTCTACCAGACAACATTAATACCTAAACAACAACAGTCATAAAAAGGTTTTTTATTTAAATTGTGACTAATTGTTTGGAACCCCAGTGGTCCATAAAGATAATTCTGGAGATTCACATTTGAGAATAAAAGAGAGTATGAAGTTGTCTTTATAGAGAGTATAGGGTATACATTTTTTTTTTTTTTTTTTTAACTCTCAAACATGTACATGCATTTACACACTCCTTAGCAATGTTCTGTTTATTGCAGTCACAGACCTCAATCATTGGAACAGATTTATTTTATGAATGTAATCCACCTACTCAAATATTACACACATTAGGCAAATATGTACCAATGTATTTATTTATTCCTGAACTTTCTACACACTAAACCCCAAACGAGTTACACTGTGTTAATTTTTGTATCATCTTAAGAGCGGTTTTCCTTGTTTTATTAAAATTGCAGTTCGATTCAAGTTCCCATTATTTATACTTTTATTAAAGTTATTGAGCTTTAGATTAAACCCTTCATATCATTAAAATAAATGAATGAATGGCGGACCCTCTGGCTGTACGTCACGGACCCCACTTTGAGAACCATGGCTCCAGACAAGTCACTGCACGCACACACTCAAGCTCAGCACCCTCTGTAAACAACACTGTTTTTATCAGCTATTATGCATGGAAGAAAACACGTTTGTATTGTGGGCCTCGTATTTTAGCCTAATTGTCACTAAACATAGCTTTCAGAGCTGTTTTTTTTTAATCTAATGGCAAACTAAAGTGAGGCTGGTCAGACTGACAAATCTGACTTGTGTAATCTTTCCTTTAATTATAAGCAATAAACTGATCCTCACCAATATTCTGATGCATGTAGACTACTAACATTGTCCAAGCCGCGTCATAGCCACCCTGTGTATCGGTGCTTTATGTGACTCTGTGGCTCCACAGCATGGCCTTTGAGGCGCTGCTGATAATGGTATTGTAGGCATGCGGATGTTGGGGGACGTGGCTACACTGGCCTTCAAAACTATGACAGGCAAAATCATACCAATATGACCGTGACTACAGCTTTTTTGGTGGATTTCATGACTCTTTTTGTGTCTTTTGTTGTCCTAATAATGGCAATGCCCAAATTACGAAGGGGAGATTTGCTTGCATCTCTGCCCTGAAATTCCTTCCCAAATTAATGCCGTTTCTGAGACCCTTTCTCTCCCCCATAGTCCACCCTGAACACAGGTTGGCATTTGGCATTTGACACTGACACGCACGCACACGCTCGCACGGGCACTCAGTGCAACTTAAATAATTATTTAACAGTCAGTGCGCAATATCTTACAGAAAACATGAGGCATGTTATGTTATGCAACACTTTACAAACATATTTCTGGTGACAATAGCACGTTCTCGCAAAATATTCAAGTATTAGCTACACTAAAATAGGACTCAAAAGTCTCTGACAACTGCCAGGTATCTGGATAAGAAAACCACCCACAGAATTTTTTTGCAATTATAAAGTGCAGTTACTCAGAGGAGCTGCTTCAGTTTTAGATCAGCATGATAAAGATGATGTGCTGCAACACACAGACACACATCCCTGAATTAAAGGTCACAGAGGGAAGATTTATATATCCAGTTGGCATTTCTGGAACATCTTGTATCAGCAACTTCCAGCTGCCTGTGTTTACTGGGGAATTGTGGCTAATGAAGCTAGCACCACGTTTGTTTCTATTATTAGCCCTATGGACATCAAATGGAGCCAGGAGATAGAGCTAATTTTAGCTTGCTGCTTTTCTGTTCGCAGCGACTGGCTAGCCGGCTCCAGCGGCTCAATTTCAGCAGCATAGCAAAAAGAGTAAATCTCATCTTTTTAACTCTTTAAAGGGAATATATTAAGCCAATTTGTGGAAGAGACCTTCTTTCAAGATATGCCATTAAGATAGCTTGCTCTGAAGCCCCTCTCTCTCTCCATCAACGACAAACTCCCAGAGTAGGGAAGGAATACGGCCACTGCGGAGACAGAAAGATCAATCGCACAGACATCCATCATGAGATAACCTACATCAGGAATGGAGAACTCAGCAATTCATTCGTCACTGGTGAAATGCATTACTTCCTAAAGAGGCAGTTAAGCTCATAAAAATCGACTACTGGGCTGCATAATGATCATCACAAGTTAAAGCATTTTCTATGGTTAGATTGACTGTAGGTTTGTCACAAGAGATATGATATTAAAGTAGGGGTGAGCAATATGGCAGAAATAGCATAATCAACATACTTGTATGAAACTAATTGTGGCAGTGGCGCGATCCAAAAATAAAAAAAACAAGCAAACTATTAACATATCAGATTAATGCAGGCTAATCTTTATTTGCGACACATCAGTTCACCTGTTTGGAAGTGGAATATGCCTGACAATACGATAAAACAGTGTGGTGCAATATAATCGCAATATGCCCTTTCTGTGCAGCCCTAGCCATACTTGAAGACATTTTCATGATACATGATATATATCACAATATTTAGGTTTGCTAACAGAAGGCAAAAACAGTAGTGCCACATTTTTTTAAATCTCTGAAAAAACTACGAGTTCAGTACTTTTATTTAATACGTACAAAATGTTTTTATTGTTTAGCTCGGAAAAGTAGGGAATAAAGAAACAATGTAGTACATCTAATATGTATAATATAAACCAGATACCAAAAGGTATTTTTGAAAAAGTTATTTAAAAGTAATTAAAAAAGTTAAATTATAAAGATTTTATGATTAAAGAGAAATTAATATACATAGATAACTCCAGTATATTATTTCAATTCAATTCAATTGTATTTGTATAGCGCTTAACGATGGACATTGTCACGAAGCAGCTTTACAGAAATCCGGATGTAGATCTAGATCCCTAATGAGCAAGCCAGAGGCGACA
>JAOUQW010000049.1:4627289-4645316 GCA_028565825.1 Olivaichthys viedmensis | reverse complement strand
AGTGGTCCTTAAGGTCTAATTATGTACCTTTAATTATGTTTAAAGCTACATTATATTCACGTTTCCATGCGAAAGATGCATATTAAAGGTACAAAAGATATACCCTTGAGGGTACCACCCCAGCATTGTTTCTGATTAAAAAGGATAAATAGGACGGCCCGAGGACATCCTTCAGCGCACTTCTGACAGTGCATGCCTTCTGAATTGTCAGATATTTAAAACGACATGAATAAAACATGATACATAAACATGGCCATTTCTTGTGTCCTAATGTCTCTACATAGGACATAAAGATTTTTGGTGTGCTGGAAGGCAGTGGAACAGTGATAAATTGTCTGAGATCCATAATTGCAAGGTCACCAGTTTCCATTGAGGATACATAAATAAATAAAAAGATTAAAAGGCAGATAGCAGTAGGTTCAAATATCCCTGGCTGTGCATTTCCTGCATGTCTCAAATGGCAATGAAAAGATAATATTACATACCTTCATCAGTTCCCATGTTAGGGTTTAGGGAACCTTTTAGTGCCCAATGGAAACTTAATAAAAGGGTTTTATCTCTTTAGGACCTGACACTCTGTCTGTCCCAAATCACTGAACAGTAAACGAATGCCTTACACATCTCACAAATTTACAGTCGTGTCAGCACTTATTAAAGTTACAAAACACTTATCCAATTTTTCACCATTTTAACCATCAGATTGTGTGTGACTGGAACCATCTGTTTTCCCAGGGAAGACATTTTATAACATGGCTTTGGCTCCTCAATGATGGGTCTATTTTGGGAACTTGATGACATTAACAAGGTGCCTTTTTATAGATTTATAAGAACGGTCTTTAATGCACCGAGTATTTCACTCAGCTGCCATCTGCCCAGACAAGTAAATAGGAGCTCCAGGAAATAAGGCTTCTATTAAAGGAAACATTAAAGCAATAATAACCTGAATGAGAAAGCAGTCCAGCCAAAAGACTTAGCTGGAAGTGAGAAAGGGTAATACTATGGTGCTAGAACATTAAAACTAGAAAACACATGTACAACACAAAAACAAAAACAGCCCTAATGTGGCAAGTGGTTCATCTTTCACCCAAAAACTAGGGATGGAATTACAGCTACCTACCCAGCTACACCACAGTTTTAGTGCTCACATTCATTATTTATATATATTCAAAGCTCAGACCAAAACTACATACTATAAATTGAATAATGTTTGCTCCTGACATGCTTGTGATGACGTATGTTGTTTTTTTAATTTAATTCTAGAACTCACAGTCTCCAGAACCCCATGCATACCAACCATCTATGAGTGAACAGATATAGAATTTGCGGGCTAAATGCATTTTTTATTAGTAAGGACCATGTGTACTCCAAACCCCGTGTCTTCCCCACAAAGCATGAACGTAAATATATTACCATAATTATCTGTAATCTTAAATATATAAATATATGAAATTATATAATATAATATTAATATAAAATATATAATATATAAAATAGATAACATACCAGGAACAATGTTTTTCTTAGTGTGCAATTCTGCAAAACACTGGTATTAAAATTATCAGCACAAACAGAATTAATATTTGGTGAAGTACTGAGCCTGTAATCTTCCTGTAATGTCTAACAAGGTTGAAGAGACTTGTAGAGGGATCTTGGACCACTGCTCCATGCACAATATTTCGAGATCCTTTATATTCCTAGGTTTGCGCATGTGGACTGCCTTCTTCAATTCAGACCACAGGTTTTCAACATATGGCCATTGCAAAACATTGATTTTTTTGCAACCATGGATTTATGTTTGGGCTCATTATCTTGTTGAAAGATCCATCTCTGGCCAAGTCTTGATCTCCTGGCAGAAGCAACTCGGTTTATCCATTACTTGACTTGTGCAGGTCAACAACCATCTGTCTCTTGTGTTGAAAGCGCTTTGTTTTTCCCCATAGTGATGGATGAGAGAGACATTTTACTTATGTGCTACCTTATATTTAGTCAAAGGCAACAAGTTCCTAAAGAGACTAAGAGCATTTTTGTTAAACAGAGTTTTTTCAAGGATGACAATTCGTTATGTAATATTGTAATAGTTATGTAGTTATAAATATCCTTTAGGTGTGCCAATCATTTTGCCACATATATAATTTCACCAATTGTTTGTGTGGAAAATTTGAATCATTGTGTGTAATGTTTATTTTATACAGTTTTGCACATTCTCTTAAAGGGAGACAATAATTCTTGATATACTCTAGCACTAGGTTTCTTTCCCCTGGATCGTCCATCCTGCAGTCCAGATTAAGATTGCTTTAGCGTGGACGCACAGAGTGTGACTTGATGACAATAATTAAGACAATTTGCTGACCTTAAAATCCCATTGCTAAGAAATCAATACCAGTCTGGAAGTTAACAGAGGCAGCTCACTGAAAATTCATTCATAAGCTGGAAATTCAATAGTGGTTGCAAAGAAAATAAAGAAACAGTTGGTTGAATTACCTTAAGTTGGGCTTGAATTATGGCAATAGCATGAGCTGACCTCTTTCTTCTTCCTAAAATCTGTACATTTCATCTAGCATCCTAATTATTCTTCCCTGCTTTCCTAGATTACATAAAGATTAATTTGTTGGATGGACAAGGAGTGGTCTATCATATATAGATCACCATTAAGAGTGTCTTAAGAAGGGTACACTGTAGTGCAGAGCCCTTTTATTTCCTACTTTTGCGACACACTATCACACTAAATCTTAAGTGACAACACAGACTATGATTTAATTTTATCAGGATTTCTGATGGGCATGAAAATTGAAATTATACCTTAGACAAACCTATAATAACTTCCTTAGGGAAATAAAACAGTGATGTTGAGGGTTTTTCGTACATATTGCATAAGAATGCCTCAAGGACCAATGAATCTGCTGTATGCATCATCTGGACAGGCTGCATACATAATCAAACAGTGTACACTTACCATATGACACCAGCTGTTAAAGCAATGTTCAGACTTGTCTGACAATAAATATATTAAAAAAGAAGGTATGTTACATTTTGGAGTTCTCCCATGTTGTGTTCTCTTAGGATCAAACAATTTGACAACAGTATACATATATTTAAACATAAAATAGCACCCCGAAGAAGTGGGGTTTTATCAACATTAGCCTAGCGCATACATAATTTTTGTTACAGAGAAAAATACACTCCCGTCTGACCTGTCGCCTCGCTGACTGTTAACTAATGTCTCAATAAAAAACATGAACAATATGGTTAAGCACGTGACAACTGTCCCAGAAGTGTCCTTCCATCTGTCACACCCATCATCTGCTCAGCTGAACAGCAGCAGCAAAAAAAAAACCTGCAGATTTTTCCCCGGGGTTCTGCAGTGTCTCCACAACCAGGAAACAAAATTAGGCTGAAAGTTTCACAGCAAACCGTGCCACCAAGATCCTGCTATGCCTCACAGTGCAGTATCAGAGTCCTGGGTTTCCCCCACTGTAGGTCTGTCAGCGACTAGCAGTTTGTGTTCACTAGTGAGTGTGCTGCAGGCTCTCTTTGCCCGAAATCACCCAGAATAGAAGGAACACAACAGCTGGACTGTTTTATCCACAAGTTATGTCACTTATAAGCTCCATTGGAAGTGCTTTCATAAGATACTGTGTCTCTCCTCCTCATGAGTGTTTGCTGGGGAAGTGAGATGTGGAGAACTTAAAATTAAAAATTCTTTCCTATATTTCCTCTCATTCATAGGCTGTTTATTTAACATATTTCAATTTTTTATTACACTGGAAGAAGAGTTTAACAGCACTGTCGTTACCTACATAAGAGAGGATTACTTTTACAGCGACAATCAATGCATTACTCTGCCTCAGACTGCAAGTGCTTATCGGCAGTAGATGGTTGTACATACAGTAAGAAGGTGAATGACTAAGCAGTCTAGAAGCAATTAAGCCCTGGCCCCTAGTGTAATCATAAAGTGGCTTGCCTTGGTATCACAGACAGTGTAACAGCTGTGGAGCAAGGTCAGGTATCAACAAACTTTGCCATTTAAAAGACCCAGACGTCTCTCAAAAGTTAAAAACTTTACAGAAACTAAATGCATTTCACAAAAAGTCTTGCATTATGTTTATTACATTAAATGACTTCCATTTAAAAGTATCTGAACTGGTTTGTAAAACTACTGTGGCTGACCTTGTTAAACCTTGCTTTACACAACAAGCCCTCTATAGGACACACTGCTTCTGATGCATTACATGACATACTGTGGGTATCTTGTTGTCCTCTACACATTCATTTAGAGTGGCAGATTGGTCTATTAACCTTGCATTCAACCAGGCCCAAAAACAAAAATCTTACCGACTGGCAGACCCAGGGCCTTGGCCACTACCCCAGGCACATCCAGCCTCCAACATTACAGTATACTGTACACACACATATACACACATTCAATCCCCAATAATGCAAACTCACTGGGATGAACTATAATTTAATGTATTATCGGACCCTCTACAGACAATTGCATGCCAGAACCCTGATGATTCATTTTCATAGGTTTGCCTTAGTAGCCAAACGACATGTGAAGTTCACCGTGGCATTCTGTTTGGTATTCATTATTTCCCTCTTAACTGTATTATTAACATGGACTCAAAATATTGAATGCATTATGCAATAACTATTAATCATTCTTACTGATGCCTTAATTGCTGTAATAGCTCTCTCTCTCTCTCATGTGTTAGCAATGCCTGATATATTGATGTGATTAAGTATACGTGATTGTGTCTCAATTTGCCTAAATCTAAGCTATTCAAACCTCAAATAGGCTCTTTTTACTGCATTTATAATGTTTGTGGTGCTTCCCAATTATTTGTTTGTATAAATCACAGCTTTCTAGTCGGGTATTTTGAATGGCATTATTCTCCCCCAAAGCGTTATGCAATTGAAAAAAAGACAATATGTGGAATCAACAAAGAGGAAGCCCTGAGGAGGCATCAGAGTGGAGCAAGGCAAGCAGGTAAATAACTCATAAGCCTTTGTGTTGTTTTAATAGAGCTAGTTTGGAACATCTCACCCTGAAGATCAGAGGTATGCCCACAGTGAGTATTAGTTTTACAGTCTCACTAAAGCACTGGATCCTCAGACATCTCATCTCCAACTCTCTATGTCTCTAGACATGCTTCCATGTGCATTATACCATGAATCCGCTCAGCATCTCTGTGAATGGCTCAAATCACTAAGGCCAATTTGATGCTGTTGTACGCTCCTTTTTTGCGCCTTTTTAAAATTTATTTCCCCATGCTAATAACAGCCACAAATCCTGCAGCAATCTACCACCGCCTCATGAGAGACAGCCCTCCAGGATGTCGGGGCAGAAGGATTAATTATGGAATGAGCTACATCCACAGAGACGAAAGAGCATTTGCTCCTAAAAGGTTAAAAGCCAGTCCATGATTTATAAATGGGATATGATTGGGCAGGAGGACTGAGTGCAGGATTGCCAGTCTAAAATATGTGCTTACAGCTCATGGTGTGGATTGAAATAGCTAGGGGATGCCATCAGATTGCTACTGAGCTTCTTATTATGCCTAATGTAGCCCAATGTAGACACACTTAAGCATAAAGCAAGACACACTGTGCCCATCACTATTTTTACATTAACCAACACAAGCTTACTGAGGGCTGACTCAAACTACAATATAAAGTATAATGTATAAATAAAGGCATGAGTACAGAGGGCATAGTGGAGGTTCAAGCAACAATTGTGAGGCTATATCTGTATCATTAATAATATTTGACAACTACTGGAAGGATGCTGAGAAGCCACATAATATTGGAATGTCATATAATTAGAGTCTGTCCAATTCAAATGCGTCCAAGTACCTTCTAACATAGTACATACACTCTTAGAAAATAGGGTTCCTCCTTTAAAGATTTCCTCAGAGGGACAAACCAAAGAACCCTTTAGGGTTCCAAATTTAACCTTTTTTTCTAAGAGTCTACCAAAGTATTTATGATAAGGCACATTAATAAAAACAATCTACAATCATTAATGAATTAAGTATTAATGAGAATTACTACAAATTATAAAAGGTATATTTAACAAGATAAAAGGCCCATGAACTATGAATATGTCAGGTTAAGTAGATTTCAATCTGGATTTCAATCACCTATAGGGCTAGCGTTCTTAATGTTCTCTGAAGCACTTAAGCTGTGAGTGATCCTCGAGATTAACAGCAGGCCTGCCTCAGTTGATCGAAGTGCTCAGGATGGGCTGTACTGCTTCAGGAGATCCACAAGACATGACAGAGCGAAACCATTTAGAGCTCTAAATGTCATAAGCAGGACTTTGTAGTCAATGCAGAACTTAATAGGCAGCTGGGGTACTTAATAAGAACTTAATAAGACTCAGGTAATATGCTCTGACTTTCTTTCCCTGTTAAGGACGTGCGCTGAAGCATTCTGAAGCATTCAGTATTCCTATTTAAAAAAAAAAAAAAAAAAAGAACAAAGCTGTTGGGCGACAATTTTCTCCAAAATCTTAGAAAAAGTGTGTTGTAGATTGAATGGTAATTGGAAAGATTACAGGGGTGAAGATGCATTTTTTAAGGTGATAATAGTATTCAAGTGTCAAGTGTAACCAAGACAATACTACTATTATCTGTTAACTTGCAATCATTAAAGTCACTTTTAAGCTTGTGATCAACAATAGGGGCCATAGACACTCTAACCCTGTTCTACTCATTTCATTTTTTAAGATATAGGCCAAAACATGTCAAATTTGTCTATAAGGAAAAAAGGGAAAAAGGGAAAAGAATGAAAGAAAGGGAATAAGCAAGATAAAGAGTACTTAAGTCATACATAAGGAACGAAAGAAAAAAAGATCCAGAAAGAGAGGGAGAGAAAGAAAAAGGTGTGAGAAAGTGGCACTGAAAGAAAGTAAGAACAAAAGAAAGTGAGTGAAAAACAGGAAGAGAAGATAAGAGAGAGAAGAGGAAAAGAAAAGCAGAGAAAGAAAGGAAGAAAAGAAAAAAGAAAGTGGGAGTGAGAGAAAAAAAAAGAAAGAGAAAAATTAAAGAAAGAGGGCAAATGAGAGAAAGGGAAAGTGAGGGAGAAATCATGTTAGAAAAGCAGAAAGAGGCAGAAAAAAAGAGAATTAAAGAGTCAGAGAATAAGATGGAGGGGAAAAAGAAAGAAAGAAAAAGAAAGAAAGAAAAGAAAGAAATAAGCATGACAGAAAAAGACAGATAAAAAGAACAAAGGAATAAAAGAGGGAGGGAGGGAAAAAAGGAGTGAGAGAAAGTGACATTGACAAAGTAAGAGCAAAAGAAAATAAGAAAAGCAGAAAGGGTAAGATAGAAAAAGAGATGAGATAGAAAGAAAAAGATGAAGGAAGGATAAAAGAAAGAAAAGAAACAGTGAAACAGAAAAGGTAAGAAAGACAAGAGAGTCAGACAGAGAATAAGAGAGAGGGAAGTAATGTGTGAAAAGCAGAAATATGAAGAAAAAGAAGGAATGAAAGCGTGACAGAATGAGAGGAGGAGAGATGTAGAGAGAAAAAAAGAGAAAAAGAAAGGAATAAGTAAGACAAAAAAGATGAACAGGAATAAAAGGAAAAGAAAGAAAAAAATGAAAGAAAGAGGGGATATGAGAGAAAGGGAAAGTGGGGGGAAAAGCATGTTAGAAAAACAGAAAGAGGCAGAAAAAAGTGAATGAAAGAGTCAGAGAATAAGAGGAAGAGGAAAAAGAAAGAAAGAGAAAGAAAAGAAAGGAATAAGGACGACAAAGAAAGAAGAACCAAGTTTGAACCAAGTCTGTACGTTAAGCGGTTCAGGCTGAATTGATGTTTTAGAATGTGTTCGGAAAATAATAATAATAAGAAGAAGAAGATGATGAAGAAGATGATGAAGAAGAAGAAGAAGAAGAAGAAGAAGAAAGTATGAGGAATAACAATATAGTGCTCGCCTTGCAAGCACTATAATGAGAATATTGGTGGTTCATCTATAACAGATGATCTGGCTAAACAAACATAAACAACCCACTGAGACACTAGAGAGACTCCTAAAGGGCCACATTAACACACACACACACACACCAGATGTTAATCCTCTCTGTGTGTTGTCCCATCACCCCCTTAAGAGGCTCTGGCACACATCAGGTGATGAGGTGAATCGATAATGATGCAGAAGCTTCTCATTAGGAGAAGAAGCCCCCACCCCCCACCCCAACCCCGCAGCCAGCCATCCTGCCAAAGTCCTCCCCAATTCCTCATCTCCACACACGCAGCAAGTGGTATACTGGAGTCTGCAGCACACACATCATTGTTCAAAAGTTCAAAAATAGAATCACCGCACCAAAGTTTGGAATCAGCGTTCTTAATAATAAAAAATCTATTTTGTTGCAGATACATATTGTGATATCGGCGAAGAAGAGACGTGAGCAGAATCAGGAAAATGCTCTTTATTTGGCAAACACACTCTTACAGCACAACAACGTAGCTTGGTGGTAAGCCTGAGAACTGAACTAACATGGCAGAAGGGTGAACAAAGCCCACGGGACATTTGCGGATGGTGGATACATATAACATGCTGGCTCAACACAGGCCAGCACGGACAACAAATCCCACAATTCCCCCTTTTTCACAGAACACCCATTCAAACAGAACAGGGAATTCTTCTACACAAATAACAGGCGGCCGTGGGGGCTCACAGGTATGCAGATGCAGTCAGTAAATGATCAAGGGTCCTCTGTGCATTTAAAGCAGCAGTTTGTAATTTTTAGAGCCCTCTGCTGCCTGTGTAATAAATTGATCATTGCAATGAAATTACTGACAAGCCTTCCCCTTCCTCCCAACTGACCCCAACCCTCTGTCAAAACTATGTTAGCCTCGTGAGGTGCCTTTTTTATGAAAAGTATCAGATCTGAGCGGCTCTGTTCCAGCTGGGGGCGGGGCTAATTGTTGGGCTGGAAAAATGTAAACATAAACCTGAAATGAAGAAACTAGCAAGAGTCATTTCATGGGACAATTGTGAATCTTAGTTTTTCTAAAGTCTATTTGAAGTTAGATAGTTATGTATATGGCTAGAATTAACATTTTAAAATGACAAACCACACCTTTAAGTGCACTCCTTGTGCAAAATGTTCCAATTTGAGTGACACCGATTTTGTTTTGTCTCACAAATATGAATGAATAAATGAATGAATGATATAAATATAAAGGCAGATAAATAAACAAGTCACAGCCAGTGTTGGTTGGCCTGCATGTGTGTGCTTGTGTGTGTATGTGCACAGTTGTATATAGCTCATTTCAAGCACAATTAACTTGAAATGGAGTGCTGTAGGATCAATAGTCCCCAGTTGAGCCCCAGTCTCTAGAAATGACACACATATGGTAATAGAGGCAACTTAACAGCCCCACACACGATTTAGCATCCCCGTTCTGAGATCTGCCTGAATAACAAACAGTGGGACACCTCTGCAGGAACCATATTCTTTTATTCAGACCTCAGTTAATCTACAGGGGAGCGCACTACAGTATTTAAAGATAATGAAAGAGGGGAAATTACAATGGCTTTTGTTTGTGTTTGTTTCTGCTTTTACTCTTGCTGGTAGGATATTCCCTCTTGGATAGATTTGCACACAAAATAAACATTTAAACACCCATGATGAACTTGATGAAGGAAAGGGTAACACGTATATTCAATTTCTTTTAGACTAGATCTAAAAGTGTGTGTGAGAGTGTGGTGTGTATACCTATTCCCTTTGTGCTCATCCTACAAATTGCAACTTCCCGGCTCTCGCAGACTTATTGGGAATTCATTCCGGTTCAGATTGAATGAGAAAGAAAGAGCAGTTTTGGAGGAGACACTTGGGAATGTGTTTTATTTCCACTCTTATAATGGCTCCAGAGCAAAGAGCTTGCAGCATTTGATGCCTGCAGCCTCATGAAAACACATCACCCTGCTCGTCCCGGGATTAAATGTCGGCAAGCCTCGTGAGAAGCACTTGTTTTTTAAGTGTCCTTAGAGCATGTATTTGGATGGGTTGGGTGTGTGCAGTTACTGTATGTGTGTGTGTGTGTGTGTGTGTGTTTGTGTCTGTGTTTTGGTTGGTGAGTTGCTCACAGACTTTGGAAAGCTGAAATCTTGACTAGTGAAGCACTTAGCGGTACCCAGAATGTGACAGCTGCTACTGTGGTTGAGTACACTTGCCCATCTGGCTTCAGCTACACAACTAAAGGCATTTATTTGCCCACTCTTTTCTGATGATATTGTCACTGATAACAGTACACACACACACACACACACACACACACACACACAGGGCTCTACAGTGTAACGAAAGTGTTGCACGTGCCAGGAGAAATTCATCCTGTGCTAATACAAATAATACAAGATCACAGTCACTCCCATGTGAGAGAACTTTCCAAATATGTTTTCAAGTGCAAGTGCTCATGATAGTTGTTTTCTATTTAATCCCTTTACATTCTGTCTCTGACACTTCTTCACAGTTAAAATGACAATTTGTACCACTTATGGAAATAAAGAACAGGGGCGTAGGTTTCCTGTCAACTTTGGGAGGAATGTACTACTCACCCGACCCATTATATGATTACAGGTTTATATATTAAAATCTTAAACTCCCAGGAGCCGTCAGTGGGTCCATACTTACATTCCTCACTCTCGTAACTACATAATTCTCCCAGTAGTTTCACTGTAGTTACTGATTAATTCATATAAATTACTAAATAATATTCTTTAAGATGAATAACTGAATAACTAGCTGGAAGATTGTGTGTTTGTAATTTGATATGCAAAATTTGACTTTAAACACTTTAAATGACTTTCATTATATTTTTTAACACGTTGCATTCGGGTGGCATGGTGGCGCAGCAGGTCGTGTTGTTACCTCGCAGCTTTGGGGTCTGGGGTTCAAATCTGAGCTTGGTTTGCATGTTATGTTCAATTTTATTTGTATAGCACTTTTAACAATAGACATAGTCACAAAGCAGCTTTACAGAAATCAGGATGTAGATCTAGATCCCTAATGAGCAAAGCAGAGGTGATAGTGGCAAGACAACCTCACTGAGACGACATGAGGAAGAAACCTTGAGAGGAACCAGACTCAAAAAGGGAACCCATCCTCTTCTGGTTGATGCCCGATAGTGGGATTATAAATAATTATAGTAAACAGTCATATAGAGAAAAGACAAACAAAATGTATTTAAAGGATGTTTGGTATGACCATATTGTAACTAAGAGTCCTGGGATGAGCACATGATAGTCCTTATGATTACAGCAAAAGTTTGTAGGAGATGCAAATCTGCAGTATCCAGGTAAGATTATCCATTTAAGCAGGAAGGTGTGTCCTAGGCATAAACTGGGAAGTGCAAGTCTTTAGGATAGCCATATGGATAGAGTATCCACAACTACAAGAGGTGAGTCACAGGTTCAGAGAGCTCCAGGTTCAGATGTTCTCCCTGTGTCCGTGTGGGTTTCTCTGGGTACTCTGGTTTCCTCCCACCTACATGCCGGTTGGTGGATTGGCTACTCTAATTTGCTCCTAGATGTGAATTAGTGTTCTAATGTGTTTGTTGCCCTGTGATGGACCCCATCCAGGATGTATTCCCGACTTGTGCCCAGTGTTCTCAAGATAGGCACCGGATCCACCATGACACTGACCAGAATAAAAACAGTTACTGAAGATGAATGAATTTTGCACTGTCACTTCCCCTCTTACCAGAACTTCTGACAATTACATGACAATTTTGACATCATATTTGAGAGGATAAAAAACAGAGTTGCTTGAAATAAAGTTGTGGACAACAACCCTAGGCTCTGCGGGCTTCTCCAAGTCTGCACGTTGGTGATGTTGACAAAGTGAAGACCTGTAGTGCACAAGAAGTCCTCAAGGGTACATGAATTTAAAAAACAGTGCATCTGGGACACAGTGTCCGTTTACCTGTCCATACAGTTAGTGCCCACTCTATTTCTTTCTATAATGTAGAATTACATCACAATTTCAGAATTACTCTCATTAATAAACATGGTTGTCAGTCACCAACACTGACTGCCTGTAGCAGTTGTTGGACGAGAAACATAAACTAGCTGGCTGTGCTAGCTATCGCTTACAAACTACCATTAGCTAAGCTGCAGCATTCGTCTTTCCTCCAGGGTAAGACTACAGCATGCAGTAGCTGCTTGGCTGTCTGTCTTACATTGTCACATGTACTCATGTTTGAAGCAACCTTGTAATCCCTGATTCACAAACTTCCCTTTTGTCTTCTGTGCACAAAGAAAATAAAAATGTAACAGAAACTATAGTTACCTATGAATTTAATTGGAGTTTTACAACTATATGCAATCAAAACACTATATTAAAAAGTGAAAGCACTAGGATGCATTGAGCCATGATTCCCTCCTCATCAAATATTGCAAGAGACCCTCTGCAAATCTACACCTATGATTAACACTTTTAACAAGTATTATTATGGACTTTTGGTACAATATTTAAAACACCAGTGCTACCTGCTCAAAAAGTTAACTGTTTGAAGTATGTGCAGATGATTGACTTCCTCTTCCGCTATAAGTCCCTTATACCAAAGAAACAGTTTACAACTTAAATCCTTTTGTATTGAATTGTGAAAGTAGTTCATTTCCATCCCTCCTACTGCACTTTTGGAGTTATCTGTGTTATTATTTTGGGGTCTGGGCTGTGTGTGGGTGCATATCATGTCTGATTCTTTTTTGGCACTTAATATGCTACTGTTGCTGTTGGACATAGAGAGTATATGTACTGGTGAAATCTGTAATGCTGACAGTGATTTGCAGGGCAGTGATGTAAATGTCACTAAACAAAAGGCCACATACTGTTGGGAGCAGTGATATCCTCTGGAGAGGTGCCTTCTCTCATTTAACAGGCCTCCTATGGCTCTGTATGAAAGGAAATGAGACTATGGTTAATATTTCTCATATTTTGAGTGACAGAACAGCAGAAAAGGAACAGCATGGGACTTCAGTCCGAGACATGCAGGACACAAGGGAGGCATTCATGGACAGTTTAGGACGTGAAATGTCAAGTTTTGATCTTAAATGCCTTATATCAGACAATATTAGCAATTCAACAAATTAGGTACAGAATATAAAATATTTGTCACAGGTCTTGCATTTTGCTTCCTTTTCAAGGAATTATATTTTCCTGAAATTTATGATAAGTAATAAATAATACATTTGAATTGCATTGCAGCATGATATGCTTAAATTCTGTAATATCATGTAACATTTTCTAAGGTCATGTTATTAACAAATTATAGACTTCTACATTCAGGAAGCACAAACAGAATATGACACAAAGGTGACAAAGTACAGCAGACCTATAATTCTCCCTATTTGACCTCAGGGGGGAGAAGCATATGGGTGGCTACTGCCCAAAGGGTTAATGCTGATGAAATGCAAACAGATTTGACTATAAATAGGTGAGCGCACATGGAACCCAGGCCTTTTTCCGCCACTGGCTCATTTCAGATTCAGCTAAATGTTTCACAAAATGGCGTAACACACAGCCCGCCTAGCAGGGGGTAAATTAGACCTCCGAGTTGAACGATCAAACAATTACAAAGTCAAGAATGAGGCCAGAAAAAGAAGCCACAACAGCGTGGAATTTCTAAATGCACAGCACATTACAACTTTCCCCGAATCTTTCTGTGAGAGTCTATATATGCAAATTCAATTCAGAATTACACTGAAAATTGAAAACTTTTAAATTGAAGTCGTACCAGATTGGAACTTCAGTTCAAAAAAAGCTTCAATTAGCTTTTTGATACCATATGGAATTGGTCCTTAAGTCATCAATGAACACAATGCGAGTGCCGTTCTGGGAGCTGCCATTGACTTTACAATTTTCAGCTATTTGTTGCCATCTGCCTCAGTGACCGAATGTAGGCTCCCTTCTTCAATCTTTCAGGCCTTTTTCTCCTGCTGGTATTTATTTTCTTTTCAATTAGAGAGTTTAAATGTGCAATACTGAAATTGCTTTCCTTTTAATTAGCTCTTTTAGTGTGGCAGTTTCTGAATGCAATTGTTACTTTCCAGCTTTTTTTTTCTTTTTCATTTTGATAAAGTGCCGATCCCATTTCACTGTGGTGATTGAATGAGGTATTGGGCCATTTTTTCTTTGGTCTGATCATTTTTTTCCCCCCTTTCGTAATGATGGAATGATACCGAGTCTTCGCCTCCCTTTCTCCTAACATTCATGATCTTTTACTCTGTGTGTGTGAGTTTCTATTTTAGAGTCATTTATATAATTTTGTTTCATTCAACTGAATGCGTTGGTGCCTTCCTCTTTCACTGAAGAGTGAAAAGTAATTTGAAATAGTCAGTCTACATATAACATTATATCCCCCTCAATAGGCCAAAAGAGGTCAATGCTGCCTGGGGTTACCTCAGGCGGTGGCGACACTGACTGACTTTGCCAGAACCAACATGGTCTTACACATGCAAAATCATAAAAGATGAAAAGTTACAAATGTTAGGGTTAGGGTTAGTGGTTCTACCTTTTCTTATGACTTCATTCTTATGAAATCGAACAAAATCCAACCACATTGACCTCATTTATTTGAATTCTTAAGATTTTTCATGAGAAAAGGTTCACTAGAACACGTAGATTACCAGGTATTTTAAAGGGTGGAAATAAAGGGTTTCTAATATTCAACTAAATTAGTGTACAGTATCATTAGGCTACATTTCATCTTGTTTCAATTGTTCAGCTTCCTCTCTAAAAATGGGTGCCACTGATTGATGGTCAAAAAGCTTGATGGACAAAGATCCTGACACATGCGTAATGTCAAATTTCATGGATAGCCTATATATTGCAGTCAAGTCTGCAATAACAGTACACAAATTAAGAAATCCCTGAAATGTACATTATAGTTAACTTTACTCACAAAATAACACAACCGTCTTAGTGTTCACTTGATGGAATGAGTATTTAGCTAGGCGGACTCACTTAACAGAAAACTAACAGAAAGCTGTTCCTAGAGTAGCCAAGTTAAGTTTAATATGAATAAATAATGCCATAGAAAAATTCATGAACAATACAAACTAATGTGTCATTAAACCAAAGAGCATGTAGATCTGCATCTTAAAAGCCAGGATGAGCACCAGGTTGAAGGAAACTTCACACAGCAACATATTCTAGTAAAGGAACCTGACAATTAAATTCCTACAAGTTATCTCGTGATTGAAAACCATTTCAATTGTGCAAACACTATATGCTTCCAGTTCTCTGGATCAGATATATGAAAAGTTTATTTTTTAATCCCTGTTTGTCTGCAGGTAGGCCTATTGCGAATTACTTTTTGCTATTATATGACTTTGAGATCAACTCTGGAACTAATGTACAGCTGAGTGCAAAGGTTTGCATACCCCTAATACAAAACAAAAAAGACAGAGAAAGTTCATTTCTGTACCAACAGGACATTTAGTGTGTTGAGTTTCACAGATGTACCTTTTATTATCACAAGTAACCAAAAATGTGAAATTAGCCAAATGTTAAGATATTAATAGTGAAGAAAAATTATATTGTTTAAGAGTTTGCATTTGCCTTTCTGAAAGTGATATAAATATTTTCTAACTCAATGTTTATTCAGTGCACAAATCCTAGCTTGCTTCCTATCAAGCAATTCCAGCAGCCCCGTTTTATTTTTTTTTCCATATAATTGGCAGCTTGGATATACTTATAAGAATATATTTACATATTTAACCACACCCAATATATAGTAAATATTATAAGTTGCGCCTGGTTTTAGGCATATAAACTGATTTTTGGCATATATGGCATGAATTTCTAAAAGAAATGAACGCCATGGTATGTAATAAATTAATTTAATTACAGTTTTAATGTTATCATACAGTTGAATTGTTCATGAAAACACTGTAGGTATTCTGTAGCAAAGCTTGTTGCTTGCTAATGTTTGGGTGATGCTCTTATTAGTTTACTCTTAGAGTTTGCACTTTCTGAAAAACACAGGCAAGAGTACAAAAGGTAGTGAATGTTGCCTTTAAGTCATTTTAACATCTACTTATTGTCTGTGAGGGTTTAGTCTTTGTCATTGTCTAATCTCTATAATCATCTGTAAATGTCTGATCTCCTTTCAGCTCCCTCTGTTGAGGCCTCACGTCAGGCTGTTTGGAGCATAAGGAAAATTAGCCGCACCTGAATGACAAGGCAGAGGCTCCCAGCGGGTCTGTGATTGGGGCACAAACTCTCTTTTAATAGACTTACACCTCATTTGGCCCCTAAAGCTGACTGAAGGGTCCCTGGGGTAGAGGCTGGGCTCTGTTCCCTCCCTCCTCTCGCAGTGAAAGACGGCCGCTTGATTAGACGGCCCTTCCCGTCCAGAAGGGTTCCAGCGAGGACAATGCGCCGTTCTCTCTTTCAAAAACAGCGGCTTTTTGTCCGAGCTGTCAGAAATAATGTGTGTCACAGTGAAGGACTGAAAAAAAACTCTGTCCTTTCAAAAGAGGGTTGCCGCCTTCCAGCTCTTCCAAAACCGCTCTGTTTTACAGAGGCTGAAATTATTGATCTGGAATTCTGAATACAGGCTGTCTAATAATGCTTAGTTGAACATGAGTTAAACTGCTTTTGTTCTTTGTAAATCTGGGGATCAGGAGGCATTTACACTCTCTATTAGTGGTCACAAGCCAGCAGAATGCATTGGTTTTCTTTTTCTATGAAAATTTACAATGCCAGATGAAAACAAAGCTGAGTTCAAGAGTTACATTTCAAGCTTAAGATCAATTTTACTGTCTAAGGAAAAAGAAACACTCAAAAAGAGCATTAATTAAATTCTCAAGTGGAATAATGTTTAATCAGGGGATGTTGATCTCCTCAGAGTCATTGTTTTTTCCCCACACTTCATTTGCTGACATGCCTGACATTGATGCTTAATTACGTCTAAAGAGCCACTGTGCGGAGCCTGTACTCCTTGGTTAATTCAAGAGCATGGCTGGTCCTCCCCCCTGGGTGTACAGTTTGCATTTTAAGTGGGGCTGCTGCACAGAATTTCAACAGCCGCTGAACTTCCCGAGTTGAAACACTGTTGAGGTTAAGTGGTCCCTGAGCTCACGCCACCTATATATGCTCAAACGGGACAGCTGGGGACCCTGCTGCTGCTATGGAAATCATCATCACCCCCATCCAGCCCCCAGACTTTAGTGTGAAAATGCCACAAACTGCTCATTTGTAGCTGTGTAATACAAAACTCTGTATTCCCCTTTTTTGTTGTTGTTGCTTGTTTTGTATATAGGCTGGAGTCTCAAGCCAGACTTCTTCTTTTACTAGATATACATCACCTAGTAGAATAGGTTATAGCTAGGGATGCACTGATCCCATCTTTTCATTTTCGATACGATGCCAATATCAAAGTACTGATGAGCTTGGGATACTAGTCTGATACTGACTTTAATTCACTTTAATTATTACAAAAGCTGTGTAAAAGGTATTTCTGTGAGGACACCCCATTTGCCATTATTTTCTTCCATCTAATGATGTGCTTAAAGCTACTATAATATTTTTTTTAAGACAATTTGAGCTTAACTGTCTTTACATCATGTTAGCTATCTAATTAAAATAGATACTCTGAAAAAAAAGTCTCCTGTGAATATCCTGTGCTATTTAAATGGCAACTAAAAATTTCAACACGGGCTGGCTCTATTAGCCAATCAGGAAACTTTTCTGCATAGAGCCAGTCCTTCCTGCCTGTCAATTTATTTTTGCAAGGGCAGGCTATAACCTAACAGCAAAAGAAGCACTAGCTTGATTGAGTAGGAGATAATCTTAGGATTTTTGACTAGTTGTTTGCACAATCTGTACAGCTCTTCTTTCTCAAAAACAGATATATTGTACATTGCACATTGTTATTTTTATATTTTATATTTATGTTCTTATGGTACTTGCTTTTTATTTATTTTATTTTTTATTTTTATTTATTTCCATTCTATGTTTATTGTTATGCACCAACATACCAAAGCAAATTCCTTGTATGTGAAAACCTACTTG
>JAOUQW010000049.1:4609397-4627189 GCA_028565825.1 Olivaichthys viedmensis | reverse complement strand
TATGCACCAACATACCAAAGCAAATTCCTTGTATGTGAAAACCTACTTGGCAATAAACCTGATTCTGATTCTGATTACAGTAAAGTTATTAATATGTCTTATGGATGCGCTGGCAGAGAATGGCTGACGTTCAATCAAAAGTTCTAGTTCCTCCATTGCTGACAACAGCTCACATTTCAAAACAGGCTGCGAAAAATGAAGAGTACAGCACAAAAAACAATTGTCCAAAAATGGACAGCATCGATCAAGAGGGAGGACAAGAGTGAACACGTGTTTGGCTTTTCAGAGCTGCAGAAACCTGAGAGATTTTAAGGGCTTGAAAACTGATGCCAAGCTTGTTTTGCTGCTTGAGAGATAGTTATTAGGGTCTGGTGTAATTTGTTATCCTCCCAAGATTTTATCTTCCCAAACTGTAACATTATGGCACACACAACACAGTTAGCTAGATAAAAAAACACTGTCCACCAGTGTTTAGCTTTTAAAGTGTTGTTGTGGGTGCAGCATATATGCATATACATATGAAGAAGAATCCAGTAACTGCAATGCACTTCTGTAATAAATATAGAGGTAATAAAAATTCAGCATAGTACACAACGTTTCCAGAGAAACAGGACATTTCGGACAAAATTCCTTCATCAGCTGTGTAAGGAAAGTGCTTCTGAGGCTGTAAGGAGGTGAAGCCAGTTGATATTCGAAATGATTGATGATGTAGTAGTTGTTGTCAAAACATGACATCGTCATTCCATGGGTTTCCAAAGTTCCGAGAGTGTAGATGAGTTCTTTTTCTTTAAGTTTCCTCACTTCATTGTTCCCATAACAACAACTATCAATGCAAACGGAAATGCCATTAATGTTATGTTCATTGCTGTTGAAGTGTCTCACCACAGGAAAGGAGAAATCCTTTGTTCTTATGGTACGAAGGTGCTCAACAAAACGATTAGCGAGTCTTCTCTTGGTTTCCCCGATGTACAGCTGATTGCATCTCTTGCAGGAGACACAATAAACGACTCCTGCAGTGATGCATGAGGAGTGATGAGTGACAAAAACTGATCCTTTACGGCCTGTGATTTTAGTGGCTGTGTTAATAAATTTGCATGTCGAACACTATATACTGTATATATATTTTGACTGCCAGTATATAGTTTGGACACACCTTCTCATAAAAGAGTTTTCTTCATTTTTACTATTTTCAAGAATAATAATGAAAACATTAACACTATAAAATAACACATATGGAATTATGCAGTGACCAAGAAAAAATCAAAACTATTTTATTTTTAATTCAGAAATAAACATATTCATGGGCGTTAACTTCACTATTTACATTTGTCTTAGAAACAAATTTCAACCATAAGCCTTTATCAAAATGTCTTTAAGACAATGAAAAATATATTGTATATTCAAATGTGTGTCCAAACATTTGTCTGGTAGTGTAAATTATGTCTCATCTGACAAACGTTATGTATCCTGGGAACCAGACTGTTACTAGATCATTTTCTAATTTTAATATCCAAAACCCCGGCAAATAATAAACTCCTGTGAGAATCATGCCAGTTTGTTTTCAGAGTTAAAAGTTGTTTCCCATCTCAAGGGTGAAGAGTATGATAAGGTCACTATGACATTCTGTTGGACAGGTATAAGCTAACATGTTGCTTACACAGTAGGGGATTGACTACAGCTGCAGGTAGTTTTAATGATTCGATTCAAGCTCTGTCACAAGTGAGGGTTTGGCAACCTCACTGAAACGTCTCAATACAGGAGCTCTGAACCTGGTCTGCTTCAAATCTTTCATATCCCCTCTGTCAGTTGGCCATCAAGGTTTGTACAAGGAAATGTGAAAGCCTTTGTGTATGTGTGTGTGTGTATGTGTGTGAAAGTTGTATTCAGAATATGGGAACAGCACAAAAGAGCCCACCTATCCTTCCAGAGTCCCAGCCCAGCAGGTTCACATTAGGGGAAATTTGTTCCACAATATTGCCGCCTCCTGCTTCTCTCCCATGCTGGAGGCCTGCACAGAAGGTGGAGGCAGAGATTTGGGCGATGGCCAAACGCTCTGCACCCGTCACTCGCTCCTCGCCATGCATCGAGGACAGGATCCCCGCTGGTCCTTTTTGCAACCGTGCAGACTCCCTGCCTGTCAGAACAAATGCTGGATCGTGGAAAATAAACTTATCTCATTCGCATGACAACACGTTCCCTCAGGTTATGATACGATGCCAGTTTTGGAGAATCAGGCAGGGTCAATTGCTCATTTCCAGCACAGGGAGGATGTCTATTGCTGGTAATGGCTGCCTCAGCATGTGTGGCACACTGCAATGGATAATGTCTGTACATTTAAACTTGCAGGCCTGCGATAATCTATTCTGTATGTGCATATCTCCATTTATTTGCCATGCCAATTTCTTTTAGAATGCAGCAGTATCACATATTAATTTCCTACAAATAGACAAAACTAACTGACTGAAATTAATCTCACCATGTCAGTGTTCCAGATATTAACTAAATGCTGATGTTGATGTTAGCCTACTTAGCACAAACTCACTAGTAATGTTAATTATTTGCCTAAATTAATTTTATTTAGTGTAAGTCAACATGGTTTCTGACATTAAAAATGACCCTAGTGTATGTTCTGTTCATATATTTGTTGGATAATAGTACAAATAGTTTCTCTTTAGTTTCATCTCATTTAGTGTCATCTTATATATTTATATTTATATAACCATACCATATTGCATCATAGCAGGCTTTCAAGTTTGAAAATCAGAAGTAAAATTTGGACTAAAACATATGCACTATGATGATAGCAGACTGATGAAATGCCTTAGCTATTACAACCATTAAAAAAGGAATAAGTGGTGAACTGGCCAATTAAAAAAAACAGCTGAGAGGATCCAAAAATTGTTCAGAAGATACAAAAGAGGTTGAAGACAGTTATAAAGGTAAAGGGTGGGTTTACAAATGATTAAATAATATTTATATTACATTCAGAAAGGGAGATAAAACATTTTAAAATGATATAAATTTCTCTTTTTCACTATTAATATCTTAACATTAACTATTTGACCATTTTTATTATTTGTGATTATGAAGGTGCATCTGTGAAACCTAACACACAAAATCGCTTGTTGCTGTAAATTACATTTCTTTGTGTTCTTCATTATGTCCTAAAGGTATTTAAAACTTTTGCATTGAACCATATAACTGTACCATACTGCGTCATAGCACGATTTCTACATTGAACAGTATTGCTACAGTGCATTTGAGCAAAATAGATATCCTTTGTGTATTAACATTATGACTAAAGCCTGTTTGTTTTATCTGAGGTTACTGTAAACAAACTAAAACTTAAACTCAGAACTGAAATTTGAACTAAAACATATGCACTATGATAATTCCAGAATGATGAAATGCCTTAGCTTTTACAGAGATTAAAATGACCCATGTTTGATGATTTTCTTTTTAAAGGACCCAATGTTTACATTTGGTAATTAAAAAGTAGCCACGTTTACTTTTTATTGATGCACTTTATTGTATCAATACGTTTAAAAATTAATAATGCTGTTTAGAAACTGGAAGGTTTATTTTTACCAACACTAATCATATTGTTACTGTTTATGTTTACATTATATTGGGGGAAGATACAAGGATGTGTAGCTCTATATGGCGGGATGTACTATGTGTTCTATGAACTATTAAAGAGAAGGTGTTACATACTACAGCATTATCATATAATAAGTGATTTAATTAATTTCCTTTTAAATCCATAGAAGTGATTAAACCCCTAGTTCAGTACCTCTCTTTGTAATTAAACTAGCAAAGGACATATAGTGGCATGAAACATTCCTAACTTTCTCTGTTATTACAGATTTTTGACTTTTTAGGTCTTTAAACTAAAGACCTAGATAGAGAAAGCAAAATGGAATTTTTACTTTTTATTTATTTAATAAATATGGTTATTCAGCACCAATTGGACCTATGTGGAGAAGCTAATTGTTCCCTAGTTAAATTTAAGACTAATTTAAGACATAATTAGAGTCAGCTGATTGAACACAGATAGACTTGATTACAGCCAACCCTGCTCAATATAAACCTCACTAATGTTGACCCTTACCATAAGAGGTAAGTTGTCAGCATGAAGATTTAACAATCCATGGTTAAAGTTAATTCATGAAGAGATTAGAACAAAAAGTATTGCTATCCATCAATCTAGGAATGGTGGCAAAGCTAATTCTATGGCTCTGGGACTCCACTAAGAGAGCATTAACCTCTGAATAGCGAACACTTGGAATTCTAGTGGATCTTACCAGGAGCGTTACGACTGCCAAAATTTACAGAGGGTCAGAGTGTAAAATGATCCAGGAAGTGACAAAAACACTTTTTGGAAACCACTGCTAGCCAAAAATGAACAGAAATTCCTGTCAAAAAGCACCTGGATAATCAAGCCTTTTGGGCGAATATAATATTTTATTTTGTGTATAGAAAACTCAACTTTTTACAGTGAGAAAATCATGCTAAGAGGTAAATATGGTGCTCGTGAGATGCTTTGCAGACTTGGGACCTAGACAATGTTAAATAACTGAAGTAACCATGAATTCTGCTCTGTATCAGAAACTTCTCAAGGAGAATGGTCATCCATCCTTGAGCTGAAGCGTCCACTGTGGCACCTACATGGTCTGACACTTGCAAATTCGTAACAATTTGCACAATTTATATGAAATATTGTAATGGTTAAGGTTGGAGTTAAGGGTTAGCATTCGTACCTTTTCTTATGACTTCATTCATATGAAATCGAATTAAGTCCAACCATTGCACTCATTCATTCAAATTTGTATGAAGTTCTTATAAGATCAGGTTGGAGGCACAAATAGAATAATAAAATAAATTAGGAAGTAGGCAAAAACTCTTTCATGGCCCTTGTGGTGCTTAAGAAATGGACCCACTTTTAAAAAACGTGATTTTCAGTTGTGCCAATAGACAGAACAGGAGTGTATTCAAGTCAGCGAATATTTATAGAAGTAATGTCAAAGGTAACACACTAAAACCTAAACTTACATACAACATACTAAGCAAATATCATAAGTTATCAGTAATAATAAGTATTGATGTACTACTTGCATATTTAAAAACAGGTATCTGTCATTTAAACATTCATAGCTACATTTATAGTGCTTTCCATTTCACAATTGCATTTTTGTAACTCCTTTCACTTCTAATTGAATTGCATTCCTTAATCCTGAATTCACTGTGTGCTTGTGTGTGTGCAGAGAAGATAAACACAGCTGGTCAGTCTTTAAACTAATTTGCCCCTTACATGGCCTCTAACCTCTGCACTCCACCTCTAAACCAACCCATTCACCCTTCACACTACCCAAAGCACAACTAACCGGTGGGACCACACCAACAGCATCAATACATTTCGAGTTTGTGAGTTTTAACTGTCATATGTATATATTTTTTTGTCAAACCCAATATAAAGCTAATATGATGTGCCAGCAACATTAACAGTCAATTGTGAATAGGAAAATAAAGGGTTAGCTAAGAGTGGTCCTTTGCTAACAATAGCTCATTTGACCAGATCCTAAAATAACTATGTTCACGTTTTTCCTCTTTATGCTAGTCATTTCTGCATAGTTTTGCATTGCATTCCCCCTTGATCGTCTCTTAAGTGCTGCCTCTCATTTAGCAGCAGTTTCGCTTTCCCGCTGTCCATAATGAGACAGGACAGAGGTTATAACTGCTCAATACAGGCGATAACCAGTCTTTGATCCAAACAGCCATGCAGAACAGCCTGGCCAAAGCCTCAGAAAATGTGCTGTCAGGACTTTTGGATTTAAATTAAACCCTGTTAACCCAGAGAGGAAGACTTCCCACAACGGAGGGCAGGTGTCAGGGAGGTGATCTTTTTATTTGACGTCAAGAGAGAGGACCACCGTAATGATAATAATAGAGCTAAATGACAGGGAGATCAATTTTCTCTTCCAGGTAAAGAGTTCTTTACTATGCTTCAATGTTAAGTAAAGAAGGAGGTGTCTATTCAAGATGGTCTCACAACTGCAAATTTAAATTGTTATGGTTAAAGCTAGGGATGGGTTAGTGGTCATATTTATGCCAGAATTATTGACACCCTTCATAAAAATGAGCTTTTGCTCAAGTGGCATGTCTAGACCAATTCTGACACAAAATTAGGCATGGGGACCATTGATGAATATTAAAGTTTGACTTTGATATTACTAATCTGACAAGGTTAGATAACACTTCCAACTACCTGAGATGCAGAATTCTCATGATCAGCACTGTAAAATTGTCTAAATTTGTGTGCTGGTCAATCATGCATGTGTAACCATCATTCACTTGACAAGCTCAGAAGGGTAAATTAATCACACATAGTTTCAACAGCCAGAATGATGGACGATGAGGAAATTTTGGTGTGGTAACGGCGTGAGCATCTATATGTGACTGAGAAGGAACAGCTTCCCAGAGGAAATGATGGACTGTCTGTGGGCCCAAGTTGCAGTGATTATTAATTAAGTTGGTTATGAACAAACAGTGGAATTAAATCAATACAAATCCCTGTTCAATGACCATAAAAGACAAGTTGTATGAAAATGAAATTCAGTTGATGCTGCTAACACTAAATTTAATTCAATGTTAGGCTGCCTATGTATTTACATTAAATGTGGAAAAATCTAGATGCAGATCTTAGAACAGACAGACCTTTACCATGTAAGGTAAATGCAACCTAAGTCCCTATTATAGCTGCCTATTATGAACATGAAAATGTACTGAATATGTGAGACTGAGGAAGCTAGGTGGAAAACTCATCTGTACTTGCAGCATGCCTAAACTATCTCATTTCAATTTATAAGCAGTTTGTTTGTCTGATCTATCCCTTTATGATGATGTTCATTTTTGCTAGCGCTGCTATGGGATTTTCAATGTTATGTTAGCGCCAAGCTTATGGTACTGTAAGCTGGTGGTGTGTCAAGCCTTAATGTTAAGTTAGCAGGTCAACTAAAAATAACATTATCTAGCAAACTCAACCCATTCTTCTCTAATGTTATATTTTTCATGTAAATCTAAGTGAAGCTATATAGGTTTCCATGATATTGGCTTACCAGCTTTGCGCTGTACTTGGATTTACTTTGATTGAGAGGTAAGCGCACAGCACTGGAAGTTCACATTAGAAGGCTGTAAAGTTCATTAAGACAGTCACTTTTGGGATGTTGTCAAACATATTGATTTATGAGTAAATTTGTGGAATTTAAACTTAAAATATTGGATGACCTTTGGTGGATTTGAATGCTATTATTAATTTCGATGTCACATTAGAGGTGCTGTCATTTCAGGTTTTTTTCGTTCTCTGGTTGGCAGTCATTGGGTTTATGTCAGGTTTGCATAGAATGTTCTCGGGTTATGTTGCGGGTGGTTCAAAATTTCATGGATATAATAAATATTTTTTTAAAGTTTGGAATAGTTGAAACTTGGTCAGGAAGAGGACCCATGATTATATTGGTTCCTACACAATGAGGATGATTTTGAGAATTGTACAGTTTGGTTGATTCTTGACATTGTTTCAAAATCCATTATTAGACGCCACCTCCATAACAACAAGCTGTTTAGCTGCAGGGTTGCAACCCACAAAACGCAGTGCCTGAACATTACAGAGCGTCATTGAACATCTGTGTGTTGTGGTCAGATGAGACCAAAATCTAACTTTTTGTCCATGCACTGCATATAAGGTATACTGTAGAAAAAAAGGGGTGGTGCATAATGAATGCCTTGGGACTGTTTTGCGGCTAGTGGTCCAGGGGCTGTTATGAAGATTGATGGCATCATGAATTCTGCTAAGCACAGGAAAACTTTATCCCCAAAACTAGTTGCCTCTGCCAGGTGGTTAAGACTTTCAACCCTATTGAAAACCATGTGGTCTGAATTGAAGAGGGCAGTACACATGCACAAACTTGGGAACATAAAGGAGCTTGAAATGTTATGTATGGAGGAGGGTCCAATATTCTCTACAAGTGTCTAAAACCTTGTTAGACATCACAGGAAGAGACTCAGTGCTATTATTCTCTCCAGGGGAGGCTTTACCAAATATTAATTGTAAGGGTGCTAATAATTTTTAAACCAGTGTCTTACAGAAAAAACTGCACTAGTTAATAAATTACAATAAATAATTTACAATGAAACTATACAGCTATCCCATATGTTTAAGCTCAGAATATTACTCGTTGTAAGTGTTATTCTTTTTAATGAGGGTGCCGATAATTCTGGAGGCCAATATATGAGATCCAACTAAATTGGTCTCGCTCATTCAAATGCCTTAACATTTTTTGTGATATCGGATTGGTCTGCATTCAATTCAGGGTTAATTGAAAGACACAGATGCAATGTATTCTTACTGTTAAATACACAAATATTGAATATGGCAAAATTGTTACATAACATTGTACAGCTTAGTAGTATAATACAGCTTGTATTAAATTATTTATCACATTAATATTGTATTGCATGTCGTCGCTGTCCAATGAAAAAAATGTATCTTCAAAATTCCAGTTTTTCAGGAACACGAAAAAACACTTTTTCATATCATTAATCATACACAGTAAATCTGAAAATCACGGTGTGATTTGTCAGCTTCTCATTGGTGATTTAGATGTTAACTGCTGTGGGGTAGATAGAGGTTTTTGCCCACATTCCATATATGATAAAAAGTGAAAAACGCAAAAAGTGGAGGTACATGTTTTTCATTGGACAGCGACAATATGCAAAGTACTGTGTTAACAAATATGCTTCTTCTCTAAGTAAAGTTCATTATAGTCAACGCTACAGTATTTCCCTACAGACTGCACTGTGTTAAACATACCTCGGCACCACGAAAGCTGTTCCTTTTCCCGTAAGGAAGTAACACGCCTCTAATTAATAAATATCTTATAATCCTGATTGTGCATTTAAAAACGCATCTGCTCTTTGTCCTCTCATTATAGAAATTGTTAATTGATCCCAAACACAGTGATTGCCTGTAAATCCCTGGGCTCTGTTATGTCTTGGGGTCAGGAGCAGTGCCTACAAACAGCCAATGATATTGCAGTAAAACAATGTGGCTTAGGAAAGGTGCAGCTTTAATAAAAACACACCTCAGGGTCGATATAATTTCTCATTCAGAGGCAAAGTGCTGTTGATTTTATTAATTTAAACTGTGGTTTAAAGTGTATTCCCCTTTCTTGCATTTTCTCTTTGTCTGCTTCATGACTATGTCTTGGTGGCCTTGACAGAGTGTGTGTGCGTGTGCATGTGTGTGTGTGTGTGCATATGTGTTGCCGTACGTAGGGGGGAATCTGTACAGACGTCAAGTTCTTCCTCATCTTGTGGCACTTAAATTAAATAAAGTAGGCCGAAAACCGCAGGGACAGGTGATAAGACAATTAAAGCCCTGTGATGGTTTACCCAAAGAAAGGGGCAGTTGAAGCCCAAGAGACAATTAACTCTGGTATAATGAACTCCCTTTTGTTGCCTTTTAAAAAAATTCCCATCTTGGTTTGACTGGTCTTTTATAGTAGCTTTCACTTGTCCCCCCCCCCCCCTTCTCACAGTGTCTCTGATATGAAAATAGATCATTAGTTAATAGACCCTCTGTGATCTGATAGGTCTGTTTGGACGGTAATATGAAAGGGAATGAGATGAAAAATAGAGTCTGTACAACAGTTTATAACACTACTAATGAAACCTTTTTTCTTTTCTTTCCATCTTTATTCTGTGTGGTAGAACAAGACGATTAATAAAATGCATCTGAATTTTTTGGTTTTAAACATTGTCATCCTCAGCCTTATATGATTGTCTGGCAGCACATAATATAATTTATTAATGGAACTTCTTGTGTGGATAAGAAAGGTTTGCTGCTTTCTTGAGAGGAAAGTGTCGTTAAACAAGAAATTAATCCTATTTATAGCAGACCTCTGTAACTGTAAGTGATTTTTAGTCATGCAACCATCTTTTTTACTCATATTTGCAATCATATCTTACTCTAAATTCAAGTCCATGCAACTTAGTAAACATTCTGCAATGTGTGTGGGGGGTAAATGTCAAGAAACAACTCTCTTTGTTTTGCCAGAGTTTGCAAATTCCTGATTAAAATGTTGACATTTTGCTCAGAATTAACCCGATTAAAGTAATTGAATGTAAAAAGTGTGCAGCTTAGCGATTCTCATGATCAAAATGGATGAATTAAGAAAGAAGGTGTTTAAATTGAGCACACCTCTTGGTCGCACCTCCCGCCTGTTAATTGTGGCATTTAGCTCAGGCATGGCCACTCACTGCTGCTGTTTAGCCTGGCTAATGATGATGCACAATCTCAACCGTCCCCTCGATAATTAAAAAACCCTCACCCTCTGCCTGCACATCAACGCTGGCCACAATTGACAGATTCCCACGTTCAGAAAATATCGAGCTGTCTATCTTCAGGACTCACCTAATCGCTTCTGGCAGAGTATGCCAGGGAAATTACTTTATTTCAGTGTCTACTCAGTCATGTGTTATTGACTGCACATTGTGGCGCTGCTGTGGATGTTAGTCTTTAAAGATGTCTCTTTAACTCTCATTCAGGAGGTAAAGCCTGTGTTTTTACAGCCACTCGGTCTGGTTCGGGTTGAGATTGTGTTCAGTGAACAGGCTTGCAGATCATCATCCATTAAGAAACCTGTAGAGAGACAAGATGCAGTAAAAATACCTTAACCTTTTTTCCCATAATTTTTATGTTTCTATTCTATTTTATGTTTATATTTCAACAAATTTACTTTTCCTCCCATGTTCTATCAAATTCTGCCTCTTGCGCTAAGATTATTCCCGATTATTCTCTTGTCCTAGTATTGGCTAGTAGTTCTTACTCACAAGCAGACTCATGTCCACACTCTTCCATTTTGCGCTCATATCGTGTCTTGAAGAATTTTTTTACACATCTCACCATCTTTTATCAGGCATCAAGTGAGACAGTCAAAAGTGGGACTGTCAAAGTCTCATTGTTTCTGTGAATTTCTGATATCATTCATTCCAATGAACCCAAGGACTTTATTGCACAGTTTAATTGGGTTAGTCTATGATTCACTGCCATTTCGTAGGTTATTGTAGTCATTTTTATATGTGTCAATCGAGAACAGATAATCCATTAATTTGGTTTGGCATTTGTGCAAAACTTGCATTTAATTATGCACAGTTTGGCCCTGATTTACTAAAGGTTTGAGTGTGTAAAAACTTGTGCAAACTTGATAAAACCCGCAAAAAAAACCATGCAAGCTGATTTACCTACAGGGTATACAGAGGATTGCGTCTTTTACCTGAGCAAAATAGCACATCTTGTCCGTTTTGCGTGTTTGGGTTAATGAACATACAATTGGGGGAGTTTCTACTTAAAAGTGCAAATACAGGGCGGTGTCAATGCAAACAGATTAATTTAGCATCCACAGTGTGATTTACTGCAGCCTGAAAGATTTGTTTATGAACAAAACACACACACACTTCTGGGAGTCTGTGTAAGATCTGAACTCGCCACAGCTATCGAGGCTAATTAGCACATTTCTCCCCCTACTTTGCACGTGACATCATTTACGTCATTTGCATACGCAAATTAGCGCTCTAAATTTGGGACCTTGATAAATCCTACAAGATCCTACTCTGGTCAAAATAAAGACGGACTTGCGATATATTATGAATTATAATTGTTGTCTTCAATATGTATTGCTAATTGTATTTCTTTCCCTTGTGACCTCAACAGCTAAGTGCTTGAGTCGGTATAAACCAGTTAGCTATTTGATACATGCAGGGTGCATTTCTCTACAGTTCTCGCAGACTCTCATTTAAGGGAAAGAATAAATAGGATAATAAAGTCTCTGTTGGATTTTCCTCTCTCTTGCTTCCTGTTGACTTTGACACAAATTAGATTGTACTGTAATTTATTATGATTTTGGGTGCGCAGAGTTCTCTGTGACCAAGGGAGTCTGTCACCTTGTAGGTGGAAGGCTTGGGGACAGCAAAAGAACCACCTCCTCCCCCCTCTGGCTCTTTCCACACAATGCTTTACTATTCCACACACACACCTCTTGCAGACTAAGTGACATCAAGCCTCGTTATTGTCATCACATGCCACATTTGTAACCTGTTAAGGAGCAAATTGTGATAAAATGGGCCGATCGCTCCTCTTCACTGTGCACTTAAACAATCTGGACTCTCCTCTACACACACTCACACGCGCCAAGTGTTCCTATTTAAAATGATCACCTCTTTTCTAGTGTCTCTGTCCCTAGATATTCCTCATACATGATCCATAACCTCTTCCCTCCCCCTCGAAAGTCCAAGGAGAAAGCGTTTCAGTGTATTACACATGGGGAGACAACTGTTTGGTGCAGCGACGTGTCTTGGCTCTGCTAGGATTCTAAGATAATGGCTGGTACCACCACTGTGTGATTTGTTCCATATATTGTAAGGTCTTGTTTGCCTGTGGAATCATGCGGAATGAGCACATTAGGTGTGACTCAAGCAGTGATATTTTATACACACATTCTACAAGCATTTCATCAAAGTCCTTCCTGTGTAAGCAAGAATCCCATTGGACCTAAACTTCTACTGGTCATATACATATATGGTCATTAAAATTTAAACTTAAACTCGTTACCTTTCAAGTATGATCGTTAAAGTGCAGTCTGCTACCAAATTAATCATTGTTTCAACCAAATTGTCCCTGAAAGAAATTACAGTTTGTTTCAAAGAGAATATGACAAGTTCTCATGCTTGCAAATCCGTAAGAACTCACATGACTCAATTTGTATGAAAAGTTATGAAGGTTATAGGAATACTCCAGTATTATTTCAACCTAATCTCTATCTACCGTATCCGTAGCATATGGGCAATAACCACCAGAATTTTGACACATTTCCCTGTACTGAGAAAACAAAGAAAACCTGTTTACTCAAAACTGTAAGTCTAAGGGTAGTTCCTAAATTCCATCAATAAATGTTTGTACAAAATATGTATTTATGTAGAAAACTGTCATGAATTCTTTAGTCAAAGGAATTTTTAAACTAGGCTCTAAATTTGTATAATTCTTCCTTCAAGAAAGGCGACTACTTTGTGGTTATACATTACCAATGTAGTCATTGTAGCTCAAAGTAAATACTGAAATGCCTCAGTTTTTGCCTAATGGCATGAGGATACCACAAAATATTTGAGAAAACGTAAGTATCCTGAATGAATTTTTACTGTATTGCTCATGTGTTGGGAAGTTGTTGGGATGACAAAACAATAAAAACAACTTTCATGTCTGTCTCTATATTGTTATAGTATAGCAGTTGTAGTTTTAAATTCCCGTTTATAGTCGTGTATTTTTAACAGAATTCAACAACTGCGCCTAGACTTCCACATTGCCCTTACACATTCAAATTTGTTAGAATTTTTTGATGTTCTGTTTAATTGAGATTAGCATTTGTGTGTTTTTTGTCTTAGCATTGATCATAAATGAGAAGAACAGGATGAGGAGGGAAGAGAACAGGAGCTCCTCGCTTGTGTAAACTCTGATTTGATATAACAGAAATGTGTGTGTGTGTGTGTGTGTGTGTGTGTGTACAAAAGTGTTGAGGAGAAGAGGAGTGACCCCTACTACGTTTAGGTCTCCTCCGTCTCCCTCTGTATTCCTCTGAGGGTTCACATCACAAAATGCAGAAAGTTGGTTTGTCTTTTTGTTCCTCTTCATGTCATGCTGTAGGTCTTTAGTCGGATGGTTTCTCTCTCTCCCTCTCTCTCTCTCTCTCTCTCTCTCCCTCTCTCTCTCTCTCTCTCATCGCTGTCTCCCTGTCAGCATCGTCACACCACAGGCTGCACCTGCTCTCTCATTCCTAATTAGACTTGTTTAATTAATTATATTCACCAGCACAGCATCCTTAGAGTACTCATGCTCTTCTTTCCTTCTTTTCTCACTTCATTCCACATAATCCTACATGTTATAAAATATGAAAAATTGGGCACCACATTGTGTTGGGGTGTTGTAGATATGCACCATACAGATTTAGCAGATAATGACCAAGCCATTTTTTTCTTTTGCAAAACCATTTCATTTACTCGAACCTGCTTAAAATGAAAAATAAACTTGTCTTATGATGTTGTTAAGGGTATTGTGGGTGTTGCTGAAGGGCAGAGGAGAAGGGTAGAGTAATCTGTTGACCTATTGCCAAGTTTTCTGATCACCACCATTCAGATCTTAATATTGTAACAAGGAATATTACAGAGCAGACTGTAATATGCTCATACAGTCAGGCTCTTACACCTTTAAAACAGGCTGGGATGTGTATGTATGTGCAAGTGGATAGATGTGTGTGGGCCCATCCTATGTTCTGGGTAAGGGAATACCTGCCTGTATCCTCTGCCTAGCAGCTGCCAGCCCCTGTTCTGCCCGCAGTGTCAATTCACATGCAGAGAAAAGAGCCTATGAAATATTCACCTTCTGATCAACTTTGGCACAATGGGCTCGATCTAGAGTAACTTTTGGCAGCATTGTTGGGGTGCAGCTGTATTGTGTGTCCTACATGTTGACACTGGCCATATGGAATGTGCATACACACACACCACTGTGACCTGTTTAGTGCTCTGAGGGGACGACCGTGTTCAAGGCCATGCTTACGGAAATTTGCCCAAATTTGACTCAAAATAATTGAGGAATAATTGTAATGTATGATTCAAAGCAGGGGAGTTTAATTTTTGCGAGATATCTTTGCCAATAACCATCAGGGTCTATTTGTTTACCATAGGGACCTTTTCAAGAACCTAGGAACTTTTCAGGAACTTTAGGTGCATTTCTACCAGAATAAGCAGGGCCAATTTTAGTGCTGGGCTGTAGATCTCATTTTTAGATTCTGCTCCAAAGTAGGTATTTTTCTGCATAACAGGATCTATTGGAGTGGACTTTGCTGTGCTGGACGTCACTGATTGGTCAAATGCAAGCTTTACAGAATCTAACAATCTAACAAGCGATTATTAAACCTTGTTTTATATCAGCGCTGTGGTAAAGTGAAATGCTTCTGCAAAGCTTTCATTTTTACACAAGTCTGTCACATCCCAGTCCACTTCCATTCTTGGCCTACTTTTCCACCAGCCTAGCTAATTAATTCACCTATTCCTCATTAGATCCGGATTATTTAAGCCATGTAAACCTATTCTCACGTAGGAAAGTCTAGTTGTCATTGTCTAGTGTGCAACTACTACTGGTCTTTGCTTATTGTTAACATGTGCATGTGTATTGTCTCTGCCCAACAGGATTGTCTACATTGCTCTGTTTACTGTTTTTTCAATCCATAGCCTGGCTCCTGTAGTATTCGTGGATTTTTAATAAAGATGGTCAGAGATTGTATCCAAACGCTTTCGTGACAGAGTCAGAAACGTCATAGGAGAGTGTTTTGTACATGCCTCTAGTGGCAATGGTAAAATAGTGTCAAATAATTTTTTTTATATCATGTGCGTCTGGTTTACAAAGCTACGATACAGAAAAACACAACTTCAATCTCAGCCTCCTCCATGTTTCCGTATGTAAATTATGTAACCATTGTGCAGTTTGCGGCACTTTTGTTATTTTACATATTGGTTATGGTTCCTACAGTGGAAATGAAAACCAGGAAACCATTTAGGAACTGTGCAGTTCTTGTCTGGACAGTTCTGGTTAGTTCTGCAAAATGTTGTGGAACCTCAGTGGAAATGTGCCTTATCCAAATGTATCAAGAAAGATCCTCCTCAGACCTTAAAGGCCCAGTCCCACTAACTTTTTGTCAGCAAAACTTTGCAAGAGAAATTACACTGAGAGTAAATTTCTTGAGGGAAAATTTGTTCAACTTTTGTGAAGTTTACCATGTGAATACATGTTGTCAACTAAAAAATAATAAAAAAATATTTTTTCGTAGTGTAAAAGCATGACATTTTATATAAAACTTCCCAGGCCATAAAAATGAGGTGGCATGGTACTCAGTCAATCAAGAGGCTAGATTAGATAGTATAACTGTCTGTCTTTAACCTTTTGTGTTTTTACTGTTTATTGTTACCAACTCAGACAGGTTGGCAAGCAGGGTAGTTTGCCAGCAAACTCCCAATTTTGTGTATATGTAGGACTTGATTTGTTATTGCTAAATTAATTTAGGAAAGTTGAATTGCATTTATAAAGCTGGTGAAACCACAATTAATTCTTGATCTTGAAGCTAAAAGGCAAGGCTAAATTGTCAAGGCTAAATTGCAAACCGCACAATGTTTTTTTTGTCACCAATCTTTCAGTCCTGCCGTAGTCACGTCTATTTTATAAGGACACGAATTGCAAATTAGTAGTATAACTGTGGCTTTAGGAGAAATAAAATCTTTCATGTTGCTGTAAAATCACATGTCACGCTATAGTGTGTATGAGGTCAGATATTATGCTATACTCTCCTGAGGCTCATAAAACCCTTCAGATCCAGGGGAATGGCAGCCTTTTGAAAAGCTGTGCATTTATTTGCACTGGGTGTCTCGGTTCTATTGTGTTAACTGCTGAGTGTTGCTAAAGGAAGTGTTTATAGAGGGCCGAATGACAGCTGATGCGGTTGACGGGGACTGGAGCGAGACAGTGGGATGCCCCCTCACTCTTCAGTATAATTAATAAACGGGCTACCAGGGGATTTCTGTAGCACTTGCCGCTATGACAGGACCTGTCTTCAGAGCACCAAAGCATTAAATGACCAAGTCCTGTCAGGCTAACTTTCACTGCAGTCCCTAGGCGCAGACACTTCTCCGGAGCACTTTTGTTTTCACAATTTCTAGCTCACTTCTCACTTCTTTTTCACACACAGCCACACACTGCCCTTACTCCCTCCCATCCTCTCCCTTTGTTTCCTATAAAGAGGTATCTCTGCTCTCTTTCTCTCTCTTCTTTGCTTTTCTTTCTCTTGTCCTTACTCCAGAAGTGGGTACAGTCTTAAAAAAAAAGAAAAAATTACATCCAACACCAAAACAGGGTTCTCTGGTTTGTCCCTCTGGAGGAACCATTAAAGGTTGAACCCTACAACAGAGGGTTTCCTTTTCAGCACAGGTTCCAAGTAGATCCCCTTTAGGAAACTAGAATTTTAACCTTCTAAAGAACCAATGAGAAACCTTCTTTTGTATGAGTGTAGTAACGTGCTACATTTATTTAAGTAGCTTTTTGAATAAATTGTACTTGTTAGAGTAGTTTTAAAGGGGAGTACTTCGTATTCGTATTTGAGTAAATTTGTTAAAGCAAAAATGTACTTATACTTCATTAAATGCAACATGTTCTTCCTGCATTTTTTTTCTGTGGCTGAAATTAGGTTCTACTGGGCATTATGCACTGTGTATGTTCTACAACACCATTGTTATACCCTATTTAGTGAGCATATATAGTGAATAGGAAGTCACTGTACGTTCAAGACGCTTAAGAGAAAATTCCTGCATAAAGATGACTCGAAGATAACGGGTTACTGTGGGCAGATAAATACAAATGAATCTGTTTTAAAGTTTATGGTAAAATTATTAAATTGCCTCTTGTGATTTTCCTTGCTTAAGAAAGTGAGACAATTTACACTCTTAAACGCATAGTGTAGCACTACTGCTAATGTTTGTTCTGTCTATGGCAGTATAAAATATTTGAATGCATTCAACTACTAAACCTTTATAAATAATTACAATATGAATGCATTTTTAAAGGAAGTTAACAGCCCTAGTCTGTGATAATACTAACTGCTACTTTTGGCTATGACACCTAGCTAGAGAGTAGAGAATGC
>JAOUQW010000049.1:4594216-4609297 GCA_028565825.1 Olivaichthys viedmensis | reverse complement strand
AGAGAATGCTATGCATAATGTTAATGTTCTTTCACAGACAAGAGCTGTACATCTGTGTAATATATAATACATATGTTAATACATGAATTTAAAATATTTCTGTCTCCATTTATTTACAATGAATGGTTTTGATTTCATCATCATCATCATCTGCTTGTTCTGAAATGTAAATCTGATCCTGTGTAACGAGTAACACTCCACTTTTTTCCCCCATTTTTTTCACTAAATACTTTCTTGCTCTTACTCAAGTAGTTATTTGGATTGCTTACATCATAGTTTTAACAGTGTTTCTAGTTTTTGGCTATTCTACTCCGCCTTTATCTCTGTTGCTCACTTTCCCTTTTTCTCACACTCCTGCTCCCGCCCTTTCTCTTCCTCTCTCTCGCATAAAAGCACTGTTTCTGCTCTCTGCTGAGTTTTCCAGCTTCTGATGGCTCTAGTTCATTTCTGCTGGATTAATTGGTCCCCGAATGAATTCTGTTGACAGGGCAATTCATCATGAGTTTACCCTGACAGTGACAGGGCAGGAGTGGGGGAGGGTCGAGAGTAGAGAGGGGCCGAGTACAGAGGGGTATAGAAGACTGCTTTCTCTCTCTCTCTCTCTGTCTCTCTCTCTCTCTCTTTTAATCATGCTTTGTATTTTACCATGATCAGTGTAATGCACATAGAATTTTGTCCTGAGACATTTCCAGGTTCCTGAATTTGGAGGCAAACTGAGCTCCTCTGACAGAGGGTATCTGTGAACGACTGAGAGATGCATTTGATTGGACTGTTAGAGCAACGTGGTGTTGAAACGCAAATCCCCAAATGCCAATCAGATTGCCCAATATAATCACATTTGCACTAAGCATTAGCCTTTAATTGCATCATGTATCACACAATAGCCATTAGGGGTGATTAGCTAACAGTGATGGAGAATGAGGTTTGGCCCTGACAGGACTGGCCAGAACATTGGCACAGTCTGCTTTCTCTCTCTCTTTCTCTCTTTCTCTCAGATCTATCTGGCGTGCTTTATTAGCATGAATCACTTTGTGCAACATACTAAATCGTTTATAGAAAAACAAGAAAAAACAGAATATCTTTGAGGACAATTTCCAAACGGAACATTAACTTTTATGTCAACTTGTGTGTTGAGTTGGAACACTCTTCGAAAAAAAAGGTTAAATCTAGCACCTTAAGGGTTCTTCAGCTTGTCTCTCTGGGGGACTCTTAAAGGTTCAATGGTTTCCCTTTCACAAAAGGTTTCAATTAGAACCTCTTTAGAACCTTTAACCCTCCAAAGAACCCTTGAGGAACTGTTTTTTCTAAGAGTGTACACTGAACATACTTTGGGGTGATACTTTGTGCTGGCATGTCTTTTATCAAGGATACATTGAAACTGATCAATTTCTAATAATAGATAGGACTTTATGATTTCTATCAGGTGTACACATATTCGGCTATTGCTTTTTTCTATCTGCCATTCGTGGATGGACTGTAGTCACTAAACCTGTACTTGATTAGTATCTATGTTTGTATTTTTATACCTGCTGATGAAGAATATCATTTGTAATCTCTATTGAAATTACTCAATAATATTGTAAGATTCTTTATGATAACTTTGCTTTGTTTGAATATCTGTTTTAGTGCTGTGTTTGGTAGTGCATGTTGAAATCTACTCCTTGTTAGACATTAACAGCTACTTTTGAGTTCAAGAACAAGCTCTTCAAGGAGACTACTGTAGTGTATATTGATTTTTTAAATGTACCCCAATAACTTCTCTGCAAATTTCTTAATATAGAATCTGCCTGATTTAGCCCTGCCTAAATCGATGTTCTTTTAAAGCTTTAGTTTACTTTTACAAATTCTACATGTACATTTCTATGGGATGCTTGTTCAATCATAGTGCAGTCATATTGCAAATATATTCAACTTGTCCTTTTTAGTTACTGACTAGACCACTCTAGCAGTCATATAAACCAGCGTCAGTCTGTAGTCTTTCAGATTATAAATCCTGACAGATTCTCCAAATACTTTGTATCATTGCGCCTTTTTTTTGCGAATCTGCCAAATGACTTAATGTACATGTAAAAATATTCGAAGTGGACTGACACCTAACATCCTTATAATAATGTAAAAATATACTGACCCTAATTTTAATTTTAATGTTTATATAACATGGACCTTTTAATGGTGTAAAAAAACTAATTTCTTGCTTCCTTTTTTTCTGTTACTTTCTCTGCTGCCTCTCTCCTCTAACATCCACTCACCTCCACTCTAGCAGTGTATTTATTATGTTCAATCCATCAATGTTGGAACATTAGGAGCGCGCACACAGTGTCTCCTGCACAGCCCTGTTGGCTCTGGTCAAAAATCACCCATAATTGCTGCTCAGGAATCATAACAAGCTGGGCCGCCCGGCTGCCTCGCAGGGCTGAGGAAGGACATGATGGATCCCCAGGCCTGCCATAATTTATTGCCAAATCCAATTAGATGCAGAACATAAATCCGCAGATAGATTTGCTGTTGGGTAATGTCATAGAGCTCCTCCTGATATGAAGATGTGAAATGTGCATCTGATTCCTCCATTTCCAACACGATGCCATGGCAAATGAGATCGTCTTGGAGATTAGTGGCGAAGATGAACTGATAAGACAAACTGAAGATGTGGCATAACGCAGCCTTGTTTTAAACAAGTCACAGATAGGAGGCTGTTAAATGTCTATTCGTTTGTGCATTGGGCTGTGAAAATCAGATGGGTTTGTAGTATGATGGGGTTTTTAGTGTTGAAAGAACGACAGTTGTGTTGTGCCAGGCCTGTTGTTCCACTGCTCTGCCAGTTTCATTTAAGGTTTGGAAATAAGCAGGCAAATATATTTAATTTGTGCAACAAATATATAAGAATTTTATCATATACAGTCTACAGTTACAGTTACACTAAGAGGTGCTCTCCCATTACTTGTAATCTTGCATTTCAGTATTTTTAAAATTAAAGAAATTAAATTAAATGCACAAGCTGTACACTCTTAGGGAATTTTTTCTAAAATCAATAACCATTCGGTGTTCTTTGGTTTGTCCCTCTGGGTGAACCCTTAAAGGTTCTATGTAAAACTCTACAAGACAGTGTTTTCCTATGAGAGAGGGTTCCAAGTAGAACCACTTAACTATCAAGCTAAGAACCCTTTAGGATTAAAATAACTCTTAAATAACCCATTTTTTCGAAGAGCGTAGACCATTAATGATAAATTACAGTGATAAATAGTCAAGCTATTAAAGACATGGAAATAGATAGATAAATAAAACTTTATAAATAAATAGCCTTGGGCATGGTACTACTGCAGTCATTTTTGAATGTTTAGTGGGCTTATATTGGGGAGCAAAGTTAATATCATTTAAATATTACACTGTTTCCTGAATGCAGGAAGAGAGTAGAGACAAAGCTGGAATTGGTTGCAATAGAGCAGGGTGAGGCTTTACTCTCCCTCTCACATGCTGAACTTTCAACACACTATCTAGTAGCACACACCAAATCTTTGAATCCAGCTATATCGCTACTAAGATATATGTATGTCTTGATGCATAAATGATTGGTCTGTGATTGGCATAAGTGATTGGTCAGTGATTGGTCTGTGACAGTTGTTCAGTTGTTTACAGATTGCAGGATAGATAAAGAAACTTGGCCACAGTTTGTGTCAGGAGCAGGAACATTAGACAAACAGCATAGATACTTCTGGTCCTGGGTGAAGTTACACAACTTGGGCCTTATCCGTAATAATTTATGTTGGAATGTTTACAAACAAAATAATATGTGCTCACATGCATCTTTAGTGTTTGGAGTTTGAAAACTGATTCTTGAAATGAAAATACGAGTGACTATCTGGAGTCTGCTATTCCAGGCTCGCACAGATTCAACATGCTCTCACTCTTGCAAATTCGTAACATTTCAAACAACCAGAGTGCAAATTATACAGTGACATTCAGGGGAGTCTGCTTTTCCCCCTGCAAGGTTGATTTGTATAATATAACTCAGTTGAGTGCTTTAACTAACACTGTTCCATTTAAATTACAGGACTATGCTAGCTAGCTAAATCACACACAAAAAATTGCCTAGATACTTAAGATATTCTCTTCATGATGAATATGTAATGAGGGAATCAAGCTTGAGGCAGCATCAACAGTTAAGAAATGGTATGGCCTGTTGTAGCATTGTTAAAACTGATTGATGTGTCTTTCAGATATGCCTGAGGAAACATATTTTATTTAAATTATTAAGTATGTGTAATTTGTTATGAACTTCAAAGTTCTGCTTATGACTTTTAAAGGACTTCCTCACTCTTGTAACTATATACCTTTCCAATACATTTTATGGGAGTTATATATAATAATATGCTTTAAAATGAATAACTGAATAATAAGCTGGGAGTTTAAGGGGTTAATATATAGTAAGTATATCTTTTGAAAATAAAGCCATCATTTTACTTTGGTATACTACTTTTACATATTTGAATGTTTACTGAACATCCCTAATCCTTAATTCACATAATGTTGTAAGTCAAAGAAATAGGCTAATACTGTCTCCTGTCTTCTGTTTGTTGTGTTACTTATGGAATGAGATTGATGCTTTATTAAACATATCATATCCCATTGGTTTTCACCATTGTGCATAGGTTTGCTGGAATTAAGCCTGCGTGTTAACTTGTAACTTGTGTTATTAGGTTGTGTCTGATCCACATGTTGTGTGCTCAGATTGTATCACAGATACTTTTCTATGAGTAGGTTTCTACAATGCACTCTTTTATAAGCAGTTTTTCAAGCTTAAGGTGTGCACCAACATGTTAGTGTATGTGTTCGTTTTGTGTTTTTTTATGTATGTTTGGATTCATAATATTGAGGAACCCTGACAGTGGCAGGTGTTTTTTTTGTAATGCATCTTTGATGAAAGCCAATCCGCTTATCCCATCTCAATCTGTGTCTGTCTGTTTTTTGTTTTTTTCTGCTCCGGATGTCATCTGGCATGCTGAAGAAACACTGCGCTTGATTGGCAGCTGCATCCAGGTTCACAGTTTACTGGTTTCTGTGAAAGAGCCAGATATGCCAATTTAGACAGTAGAGTGACAAAAAAAAAAAACTTTGCCTCTAAATGCAATAATTTTACCACAGGGAATTCTCGGCAGAGGGATGGAGGAAATCAGGTGGGTTTCCCCCCCTCTCACTAACAAGCCCTGAATGACAAACACAGACGACAGTTCGGAGCTGACGGAACATCCGGCCGTGAAGCTTCACAGGGGAGAGACGAAACAAACAACAGGCAGTGAAAGGAAGTGAGAATGGATGAAACTATTCCTGACACCATCAGGATTGAAGAAAACAAAAGGTTTAAACATAAGAAAATCACACTGATTAACAAAAAGATTCAGTAGATGGCAAGAAATGTGCCGTACTTATATTTTTCTAATTGAGTAAGTATGGTAAACAGAGAAGACACAAAAATCAAGCTATTTATTTTAGGACATGGAATCGCTGATATCATTTTCTTATGAAAAACTGCTTAATCTCAAAATCGTGCATAACAGTGAAAACAAATTAGATTGCTATGACAAAATATTTTCAATCACCTTGTGTATGACACATTAAGACTTCAAATCAGGGAGGAAGAAACCGTTTGCGTCCATAAAAACGTTGAGATGAAGATGAAGACTACATTGAGTGTTGACTAACCAACATCAACTATCATTAAGTAATGCATTTGTTAACATGAACAACACATGGGCTACTGCATTAATAATATTTAGTTCATGTTAAGTAAACAAGTAACTTGTACAACAATGTTGTATTTACTCCTTTGTTTATGAATGTATAAATTATAATTTAATAATCCAATGTTACTTAATAGCCTAATTGGTAGTAATAATAATTGGGTTTAAAATGAATTATACAGTATATACATGTAAATTATGCATCAAAGATTACAGCATATTAGTGTATACTTTTCAATATCTGTAATACACTTTTTTGTGCATTGTGTATATTGCAGGGAAGTAATAATCATTCAGATCATTTGGTCAGTCAGGCCTGGATTGGTCAGCATGCTGAGACTATTCACTCGGTCTAACCCTGACCCTAAGTGTTCTGTTAAATGATTGACAAGATTTTCCAAATCTATTATTATATTTCACTTTGTATTGGGCATATTAAATACAGAACAATGCCTTATTGGCATTTAGTAATGTTTATTAGATGCATTACTACAGTATGATTAGTTTTCACTTTACATCAGGTATGTGATGGTCTCGTGGGTAGGCTTGGTGGAGTGGAGAAACAGAGTGTTTATTGAATCCAATGCTCCCAAGTGTATATAATGTGCAAATATATATATAGAGAGAATCCAATAATCCAATAATCCAAAAGTCCACTCCAAAAAAAAAAAAGCACTGTGACATCACTTCCTGCCTTTGCGCGGGAACCACACAAGTTACTGTTTTATCCTGGAAGACAACGCAGAAGCATTGTCAAGTTCCCTTTTTCTTTTCTCTATTAATATCTGCAATCGTTCCAACACAGCATAAAGTTTAAACAGTGAAACTTAATCGCTAAGAGGATAATAATTTAAAAACAGCTCATACTACACATTCAGCGCTTTAACTTGTTTCTCTTTTCTCACAGGTTTTCTCATTACCGTCGACGGACAAAATACAAACACATGTAAACTATGTACTTAATACAATTATTTAAATCACTATACAAGTTCATGTTCTTACTATAATAAGTATTATGTCTACAATTAATAAATGAGTATGCATGTAGATATGGCGGCAGGGGATAGCGCTGTCACAAAGTATATTAAATACAGTAAATAAAGCCTTATTAGTATTTATTAATGTTTATTTGGTGATACTAATGCATTACTACAGCATGAATAGTTTTAACTTTACATCAGATATATTAAATACAGTAAATAAACCCTTATTGGCATTTGCTAATTTTATTAGGTGGTAGTGATACATTACTAAGACATGATGAGTTTTTCACTAAAGGTGCATGATGTCCTGTCATGAGTTCATTTTAGTAAGACATGACTAATTTCTGTCTTACAATTTAATACCACCACAAGGGTAATTTTATGTTAAGCACACACTGTAACTGTGAAACCTGGCTGGTGGAGGAAGAATGGTCAAATGATAATTACTTCTTTGCAATATATATAATGCAAAAAAGTGTATTACATATATAGAAAAGTATACACTAATATGCTGCAATTACTTCTTTTGATATATAATTTACATGTGTATATAAATAAATTATTACAGCCAATTAGGCTATTAAGTAACATTGGAATATTGAATCATAATTTATACATACATAAACAAAGGAGTGAATACAACATTAACTAATGCAGTTATTACTTGTTTACTTAACATGAACTAATTGTTATTAATGCTGTAGCCTATGTGTTGTTCACGTTAACAAATGCATTAATTAATGTTAGTTAATGTTAGTTAGTCAACACTTAATGTAAAGTGTTACCAATTGGTCTCTTGCTTATTTGTTTTTTTTGAGAGATTTGGCTACACTGAACCATGTGAACATCATGAAGTTCCACACAAAGCACCAGTGTGTCTGGGACATACAAATCTTACAGGCTCTTTCACATCATGCTTCATTAAGTGACTCCAGTTTGAAATGACATTAATAATGTATTCTACACTATTCAAATCGTGTCAAATGATGCAAGTGTGTGTTTAAATGATGCAAATGTGGGCCATTTGGAATAGTTACATGCAACATTACCAAATGTCCATCAGTGAACCTCAACCAAACAGGCTCAAACTTATGTAGTTGATCAAATCAAAGCAATAAAGCTTTACAAAAAAAAGGAAATAGAATTAAATAAAGTACAAATAGAATACCTATTAATTTGTATTAATGCCAACAGCAAATCATTTCCAGTGTGTTGGGGAAAATAAAAATCTTAAAAATTTTAATCGAAAGCTGAAAACCTTATCTAAACTTATCTGATCTATACCAGTGCTGTTTTGCAGTCAACATTTTGCTAAATAATGTTAAAATTGCAATCAAAGGTGAATATGACTTATTAAACAAACTCTGTCTCAGAAACTGCAGAAAAAATCCAAGTCTGTCCTTTAATTGTTATACATGTGTTGTGTTATATGCTTGGTAACCAGATATTTTAATATCGATTTGAAATCATGAATAATAGACACTAAGGTTAAGCATCTATTAAATCTATAGATGTCATAATCTATAAACGAGAACCTACCCCTTATACAATTTTAACAATATGTATAAATCAAGTTAATGGCACAAAGAAAAAAACAACACTGCGCTCAACTTTCAAGCTGTTTTAGCCAACTAAATTTCAAATTTCACCCTAAAATTCTGATGCCAATAATGAACAAAATATAGTAGTTAACATTAAGTAAATGCAACCAGAGTAATCGGTCCCCACTAGCATTTGTTCATTCTTAATGACATTTTAATGAACTGCTTTAATGAACAGTCCTGTGCCCTTTCTTAAGTTTTACTAGAGGAAAAACTGTGATTGTCAGGTTACAATCACTGAGATGAAAATAGTCTCCAACAGGTCCAACAAGTAAACTAATTCAAGTGGAAAGAGCAGAAAGACGTCTTGCCTCACTCCCTTCGTACAATGGAAATCCATGAGCAATCTTACAATGCTAATCTACCCATCCTACCCCTATTCATGATCAATAACCACATATAAAAGAATTCTCCAAGAAGCTAGAAGGATTAAGAGACATTTCTAAAGGGTGGAAATGGCTTCTGGTGTGAGATTTCCTGCATAAATGCCCCTCTCTCTTTTTGTTCAGTTACGCTAATTGAATTCTGCCCCATTTTAGAAATAATATTTCTGCTTTCCAATGCATGGAGAGGTTAAACACTTTATGCGCTCAGTGATCCAAATCATGAAGAAAACATTCTTTGGTGTTCTTCCTCCTGCCCTCTTTATAAATGCCTCTCATTCTCTCCCTACCTTAAAGAAGTTAATTCATGCAGCTTTAAATTTCCTAATTACATTTTGGATTGGGGGAGTAGAGTTTCTCCAAAAGAAATAAAAGGACTAAGCTGTTTATATAGGCCAAAGAGAAGGCCTCAGTCAGGCACTCAAAATAGTTTGTCAACAGAGGTTCAGAAACAGTTTTCAAAGTAATTTGAAATGCAGGTAGAACAAAGTGGAATTTTATTTGCAGAGTGACTCGGTTAGAATGTTTCTGCACTTAACACTTATAAATGAAGTGGAAATAGTCAAGCTATCCATATAAATAGATTACATTATATTCATTTGTATGTATGATGACTTATGATTTATTCCTGATCTATGCTTTTGTTTTCAAATTGTGACTTTTTATAAAACAATTCCAGTTGTTTGGAACTCAAAATAGATCATATTAAACTCAACATGGATATTAGATCTTTTATAATGTGCTGTATTTGACCAAGACACTTTAGTCCTGCAAACAGTTAAAACAGATTTGTATAGAACAGTTACAACTTTGAGAAATGAGCTTCACATGCCGAGGTCTTTGCTTTGACATATAAAATTTATTTTTTATATGCACAAAAATTCAGACTCATATTTAAACAATGATTGACGTAATACAGCTTTGTCATTGCCCGACCACATCGCTTCACAGTTAAAACATCCTTAAGCTCTTAGTTAAGTGTGTCAATTATGTATTTAATAATAAGTTATTGACAAAATGTTAACTGTATCATTGATTCATTCAGGAACATTTTAAAGTTTGTAGTCAGATCCCAAGTGAACGAGACAAGGAGGAGAGTCCTTGATAAAGTCCTTCAGTCATTTCTTACTTAATATACACTTTCAGCGTGACTTGAATACAAGTTTCACCCAAAAGCATCACTGTGTGGAGAAAAAATATATTAGTTAAGAGATTTTCATTTGATTGCTCTTGATTGGTACTTTTAGGAAACTTTATGGATTTTAGTGTTTCAGACAGCTGTGCCATTTTAAAAGGGGTTGGTATGCAGCTGGCCCTCCTAGCGCTCTTAATGGTTGTGATATGGAAGGAATATAACACCAGAAAAACATATATACAGTATTGTGCAAAAGTATTAGGCACATGTAAAGACATTTTGTAAAGTAAAAATGATTTTAAAATAATGAAATTAAAAGTTTTTAAATAAATAAAATACTACAAAAAACTGTAAACAGTAAAAAAAACAAATCCATTTTTGGTGTGAGCAGCCGTTGCTTTTAAACCTGCATCAATTCTCTTAGGCACACTGTCGTGCAGTTTTATAAGGAAATTGGCTGGTATGTTGTTCCAAGCATCTTGGAGAACTTGCCACAGTTCTTCTGCAGACTTTGGCTCTCGCTTGCTTCCAGCCTTGATTATGTTTTTATCTGAAAAGTGGTCTATTACTTAATATGTCACTTTCTTTAATTACTTTTTCTGTATTATTTATTTTTATGGAAAATCAATGTTTGGAAATCTAAAATTAGCTCTTTTCTCATGACACTTATGCAGAAGTAAAATAACAATCTAAGACAAAATTTATATAAAACATTTAGGGTGCCTAAGACTTTTGCACAGTAATATGCATAGTGGTTTCCAAGTCAAAGATAAGAAATTGTGGAAATTAATTAATATCATCCATTTGCACCCAACAGCAAAACTAAGACCATTATTTATAAGAACTCTATTCAGCAGGGCAGTTGTCTTGTATTGATGTTACTCCTTCACATGATATTATTAAAGTTGACAGATGAGACCAATATGCATGATACTGATTTAGAGATGTAATTATTTTTTAAAATGACTATTTACAGAGGGGGTTATGTCATTTCATAAAATCATATAATAAAGAAACAATCCATAAAAAAACTAAATTTACATAAATAAGGAAAAATAAACAGACTAAAAATCTTTCAGTAGTTTTATATGCATATGACAGCTTTTTTACTCTGCATAGGTACATGTTTAAAAATGGTTTTACCATAATACTGTTATCACAATACATTAGACTGCAAATAAAACATTAAACAAAAGTCTTTGGCAAGTGTAATGTAAGTACTGGTCTATTATATTCACTGTCATATTTGTGTTTCATGAAATTCTTGTCTGGTCTGTATTTGAGCTTGATTGATTTCATGTGTAGACTGTGTAGAACGGGCTCTGAATGACAAGCAATTGCACTTAAAGCATTGGACATGCCCTTTTTAAAGAAAGTTGGATCATCCTAAAGCACAGGATTATTATTTTTCTGATCAGGAAATTTAAGCTCAGCCAATTTTGAGCTACTAAAAAAATCAATAATGCATTATCCACTGCAATGTCAGCTATATCACTAAAATTCTCAGAAATAGAAATTTTCTGTAAACACATTTAGAGCATTAGGTGCCATGTTGGATCAGTAGTACGTGTGATAAATCTCGTCTTAATACGCCTTTCAAACAGCCACAAAGATACAGTAAATATAAGCTGTTTTATACCACTGGATTGGACTGTTTTTAATGCAAACACATTTTTTTACGTGTAGCACAAGCTGCCGGGATTTAATATAATTAATTGTACTGTGGTGTACAGGCCTTCAGTAACCTGCAATAGATCCCTTCACTAGATCCCTTCAAACTGTTTTCATATGGAATCACAAATTAAGGATATTGAATATTGGGTATCAGAGTATATATGAAATAAGAATGATCTGTAGTGCAAAAAACAAGAGGAAATTATAACACCTGGTATTGCCATATCCAGAAAATTCAGATAACAAACACACAGTTAACGAAAATAAATCATGCATACTGCATTGTCATTTAAGATTAATCCTTCAACTTTATAAAAAAAGGAAATGCAAAAATTAATTTAGGAATATATATTTACTAATTCCCCAGTGTGATCAGACGGAAACCATATACAGTAGGCTTGTCTTCGCTTGCGGATTAATCCTCTCTCGTTACATTATACATCTCACTGTTTTTCACAGAGGTGATGTGTTAGTCCTCATTCCATGGCTTGAACTGAAGAAGAAGGATTTGACATGCTGAGTTTAGGTACATGTTCAGTTCTGTGTGTGTGTGTGAATATATGTAAAGAAGCACCAAGCTGTGAGTCCAGATGAATGATACCGCATTGCACAGTCAAGAGATAGAGATAGAGAGAGAGAGAGCATTATGATATGAGCAGGGAAAGGACGTGCTGCCATGAGACGGTCAGTCACAGAAAAGGAATGTTTTCATCCACAAAGACAAAAACCCGAAATATATAAAAGGAAAGCAAATTGAAGACTGTGTCACCTTCCACTTTTAAATTATTCCTCATTAGGCTGATTAGTTAAGTCTTTGAGACGTGGACACCCACTGTAACACCTGTTGGATTTGGATGGCTGAATGTGGGTGAATCATCTGATGTCCTGATTGGCCTGTTCATCATCATGTGACATGTTTAAAGTGCCTCTGTCCAATCAGCTCCGCCGTTCACACTGGCACAACACAAAGTCCGAGGTGGTGCTGGGTTTGGTTTGCGTGGTGTCTAGTGGCGGTCGTAAGCAGCGGCAGCAGTTGGGGGGGCAGAGGCTCGGGATGCACTATAATAATAAGGGGAACCTGGAAGTTAATGAGAGAGGGACGTACCATTTCAATAAGCCATTTACACACTCCGGACCTAAAAGTTAACGAAACAGGAATCTGCCATAGCAATAAGCCATTCATCCAGTCAGAAACACAGAGATAATTGTAAGTTATCTTGTATTTATATAAGAAATGGTAAAAAATTTGTATGAAAAGTTACAAAGGTTAAGGTTAGGGTTGGGGTCAGCGTTTGTACTTTTTGAACTTTGATCATGTGAAATTGAACAAAATCCTACCATACCACCCTCACTTGTTTAAATAATTCTTCATAAGATCAGGTTTGTTCATATTGTGATTTCTTTATCTCAAATGTAGCTGATTTTAGATTCTGGATTGAATTAAAACCTGAGGTCCTGGAACAATTTAAGAACTTTCTCCAAAACAGACCTAGAAAATGCAGATAACTTGAATAGTTTAAGCAGTCTGTGGTGGGCAATCTGATCTCATGTTGATCAAATTTGAAAAAGTGGGGGTGATGTAGTTGGATTTTGTATGAACTCATACAAATAAAGTTGTAACAAAAAAAAGGTATGAATGCTAACCTCGCCCATAAAATCAACTTTAACCTTTGTAACTTTTTGTGAAAATTGTTACGAATTTGCAAGTGCAAGACCATGTTGGTGGTGGGATAAAAATAAATGGTTTTAATGAATATGTTAAATTGAATCCAGAACCAAATGTTAACAAATGCATTTTGATGATGCTTAACTACTAGATGTTAAAGTTTGAATGATCTTTTTTTTCCCAGTTGCAGCAATACTCACTCAGTAAGGCTGGGTTGCTGAAGCGCCAGGCCTCATTGTACGCTGTGTACTGCGGATGACTGTAGGGATTCCCTGAAAATTCGCTCCCTGCAGCAAGACATATCAGGCCATTAAAAAAGTGCTTGTACTTTATCATAGAGAAATGCAGTACATTCAGAATCAGCAAGGGAGTCACAGAGAAGACCAATAGCCTCTTTATTCTTTTGCCTGGAAATTTGCCCTCATTTTGCTGGTCTCTGGTGAACAGTAATCTCATGTTAAAATCAATGCGGTGCTCCTCTCTTGTTCATGTTGGTGTTTCGCTCTGCTCTCTCTTCCCGTCTCATTTTCTCTTTTTCTCTCTCTGACTGTAGGTTCCCCTGGTGACAACTTGCTCTTGTGCTCTTTTTACTTCCCCAAGTTTCTTTCTTTTTGTGTACTGGAATTTCATTGTGTAGGAACTAAGACGGTGGCAGTGAGCTGTTGTGTTGGTATAACACCCTCTCATTTTTATGAGACTATAAAGGGCAGGCTTTAAATGAAGAAGGTGAAGAATGGCCTTCTTGGCTTTAACGGTGTTTTGGGACCCATCACTAAATCTCTTTCTGGAAGGACCAGGAGAATAGGAAAGTCCTAGGCATGGGGCTGACCAGATTTCAGACAGCTTGTCTATATAATTCAAAGTTGAAGGAAGTGACCATGGGGGCCATCCATATGGGCTAAATTCGCTATCTACACTCTTTTAGTGCTTCACAACAAGAGAAAAATCACAAAAAATCGGTCGAATTCTCTGGAAGAAATGAATTCAAAAGTTCTTCGCTATAAAGTACAATGTTTGTTAATAAGATGTGTAAATTGTGTGTAATACGTCCAAGGTTATTACTCACCAGGAACCATTCCAGCCAGTGTGGATGTTGGGTAGCTGCCCTGTCCTGTAGGGGGCACGTGAGGTGGATAGCCAGGTAGGGTTGTGTTGGCCATATCTCTACCTATACACAGAGAACAATGACAAACAAATGACTTCTCTTTAAGGGTTTGAGTCATGACTGGTGTATTTTCAGTGCTTTTCAGAAGCTCATTGTGTGGGGAAAAAAAGCCTCTTGGAAATGCAAACACTGCAAATCAGATTTTATGTCTCTGTAAATTTTCTAGAAGCTAAAGCATTATATCGAAGAAAAAGCCCCAAGATATTTCTGGGCGATTTTTACTACCTTCATATTTTAGCTCACAGTTCAGTATTTAATTATTTATTTATTTATGTATTTATTTATTTATTTATTTAACGTATTTTATTGATTTGTTGTTTGTTTTTTCAGACTGCTGCATTATTTCATTTTCCTCTCTTTTGCAGTTTGAAACAAGGCAGATTCAGCCAGTGCATTTCAGTTTAAAAATGGGACTATACTTATTACCATTGGCTAGTAGATCTCAGGCGATAACAGTTGATTGAAGAGTTGATTAGCTCAGCACATATATATGATATAATGAACCAATCAAAAACATGTTTGGATTTGGATGGAGTTGTAGAAGCTAGCATCGATTACAGAGAAACCATCCTAGACCCTTTTTTTTATTTGCTAAAATATCAGGAAGTATGTGCTTTTTAAATATATATATATATCTTTACAAACTGTCAACCTTTAATAACAGTTTGTAAAGATATAAATATATATTTAAAAAGCACATACTTCCTGATATTTTAGCAAATAAAAAAAAGGGTCTAGG
>JAOUQW010000049.1:4581665-4594116 GCA_028565825.1 Olivaichthys viedmensis | reverse complement strand
GAATATCACCACAAAATTGCCCTTGCTACAATTGCACGGTAAGGTAAACATATAAAAATAAAATAAAAAAAACTACACCAGGAATAGTTACAGTGTAACAAATACAAGAATCTACTTAGCTGGGGGCATTAAAAAATAAAGCTTTGAACCAGTCGTGAAGAGCTCTTATTATTACAATCGGAAACCTTTAAATGCTGGACATCACCCCATATATGACTCAGAGATGAGCGCAGATGCAGGCATGAGTCATAACGGTCCATACTGACCCATCCGGACAGTCATTCCTTCTATAGAGCACACAAAAAAGCTCTGCATTCAGAGCGGTAATTGGGGCTGACGCTTAGCTGTCCTAGGCAGCCACGTGTAGCCCCAAGCCAGCCGAAGCAGCCAGTCAGGGGCCCCTTAACGACATTGTTGGAGAGAGTGAAAAATAGGGAGAGGGAGAAAGAGGGAGAGGTGGCAGGGGACGAGGGGAAAGTCGGTCACCAGTGCAACTTTAATGAGCAGGCCAGCAACCATTACGGCAATCACAGACCATCGAGTCTGTTCCACAGAGAGTACCAGGAAGAGGCAGCTCTCGCCAGTTCGTTTTATCTGCAATATTCTCTTTTACAAATATTGTGAAACTTATACCCAACTCCAAGAAAGGACTATCTGTCTCACATGTGCACACACACTCTTTCTACACAACATGACCCTATCAATAAATCATTCAATTGCTGCCTTCACTAAGATGTGAAATGTCTAGCTATTTTACAAATATCATCTCAACTGACTGAATTTATGAATTTATGTTCCCAATGCAGAAAACCTTGAAGAGCCCTGAAAACTACAAAGTAAGCAAAACAGTCTCTTTAGTAGAAATTTGGTCAGTATTATCTTATGGGCCTTTCTGTAGTGCCAAAAAGAATAAGCATTTAAAGCCTTAGTCCTTTTAAACATGATGCCAGAGTGGGAAAACTTCTCTAAACATATTAAATGTAAAATAAAAAAATTATCAAAGTGAAATATTAAACCACTAAAAATCTGAATAAATTACATTTAAAAAGGGAATTCTGAGAAAAAGGGATTTCAGCATCTGGCAACCCACCATGGACAAATTGACAGGTTCAGCCATGAGAGAGAGGGAGAGACAGTCTACTAAACACTCTCATACAAATTCCACATTCCACAATTCCACAAGATATGCGTGTACTGCTAGCATTTTGAAGCTGTGTCTTTGTCAGAGTGAGAAAATTCAATGATGAACCATAATCCTGTGTTTCAAAGCTCTGAAAGCGGCTCTTCCTAATCTTAAAAACTACATTACCACTCAGGCATTTTATCCCGTTGAAACTGATTTCGTTGATTTGTATTCATCACTATGAAAGACAAACAAGACTCCCACCTCAGCCTATAAGCCATTTATCGTCATTTACTAAGAAAGACATTTCTATTTACTGAGTATCCTGAATACTGCAATAGTATAATAGTAATACAGTTTCATAATAATACACAAAGAAGGAGGAGGAGAAGGAAGAGGAGAAGAGTCTTTTAGGGCAGTGGGTCGTTCGGGAGCCTTTTTTATGAAAGAGACACCTTCGTGTTTGCAACAACAAGGCACACAGATCTTCTGACCTCCATTTTCTATATTCAGGATGGAGCAATTTATCACCAGGCAAAAGCCCCTGTACCCTAATTAATTACGACTAAGCAAAGGATGTTTGGAAAGTCAAATTGCCTTAATTCCCTGGCTGCATGGTGAAAGTCGTTCATTATCAAATGTGTGCTCAAAGGTTAGTTTGCTTTTGTGGAGAGGATCTAAGCATTAATTTTTGAGCCTGAGAGCGTGAGCGCCCATGGTGAGGATAAAGACAGGTGCTTTGTTAAGAGAGAAAGTGATGGGAGCTGGTTGTAAGCTACAGTAACTATTCTGAAAGGCCCTCACACTGATTAGATCATCTCTAGCTTTGTACATTAGTCTTTATAGTAGCATCAAACCTGTTATGTTTTTAACTTTATTTAGTTGTGTGGCATATAGGTTCCTTTAATTTTTTACCATTTACTTTTTCATGTACAGTGCATAAAGATATATACTGAATCACAGTTTATCTATGACAAATTATTCTCAATTTTTAGCAAATGTAGAGCTGCAACAGATTCTAATGAAGGAATTAATTATATATGGATATTTCCCATCATCTCATATCAGGGTCTTACTGAAATATTTATTTCAAAAACAGCCATTTAATAAATAATACTGTGTCTGAATTTTGATGGCAAGCTAAATAAATGTAAATCCCTGTCTTATTTTGCAATGCAGGTAGTGCAAAATCTTAATTCGATGAGCAAAGGACACAAAAGATCCCTATCTGAAACGTATTCACACTTCGCCAACAATCCCCGACTCTTTTGGCACCCGGCGCCTCATGAATCATTTATTTTTAATAGATTATGCAAATTTTTCTCTGCCTAAAATCAACATGATCAATAACTGTGGCCATTTTAATTGGTGCTGGAAAACATTTTGAGGATGAGTATAATCTGTACTTCTTTCCCCCTGTAAAGGAACTGTTCATTTGGAAATTGGATTTGGGCCTAAATGCGGGAGATCATTCAGCCGCCTCTAAATGGAGGCTTGCATTTTCCTCCGCTGTTTATCACTCGAGTGTAAACTGTAGCACTACCATTAACTTGGGCACAAACCATACACCTGATTATTACATCCTACACACACCTTATTAGTATTAGCAGTTACTGTGGGGGAAATAAAGACACACACCACACATTGTGTACAGAGTCAAGTACACACCGACATTTCCTATTTAACTTTGATAATGGGCTAAATAACATTGATGATGGGATAAAACTCTCAAAAGCTGTCCAGAAATAGTTCTACTTCAAATGTTTTGCTTAGTCTGAACATCATATTATATATTGATTTTCTAAACCGTCACAAGTTTCATTTATTCAAATACTAAACATGATTGATATATGTCTATTTTGCTCTATATTATAACTTATAAATTATAAATTCCTCTAGTAATTAACCTGTTATAACTAAAAATTCACATTATGCTCTATGTTGATTGACAATGCAAGCTCCCGATGCATGATTAAAAGCTGATTCATTTGACTTTATATAGTGCCATGTAATTTCTCATAATTTCCCAAGTGTGGAGGTATAACAATAGCTCACTATATTATAAAATTCAACAATTGTAATCATATTCCACCACCCTTCCATCTCAGAGAAGAACACGTTTAAGAAAGGGACATTTTTTGTTTTTTTGCCCTTGTTGTGTTTGGTGTAATCCATGACTGAACCAAATATGTGAGTGATTTAGGGTTATGGTTTGTGCATGATGTTGAGGTTGTGGGTTCCCTGAGCCGAATGTATGGCTTGTTATAAGGCTGGGGAGAGTCCAGGTGATCTTACCTACAGGGTAGCTTTGGGACACGCTGGCGCCCAGATCTGAGGTGCCGCTGGAGGACAAGCTGGATTTGACCTCATCCAGTCCAGGGTTCAGTGCAGGAAGGGCGTATTCACTAGTCTGCAAGCACAGAAAATTAATAATACTTAATATGGGTGTTACACTAGGACCCAGTGTGGGTGTGTGTTTACGTGTTTGTCTAGAAAAAGCCTATAACAGGGGTAGTGGTAGGTTATGAGTGGAGGTTATGAGCTAAAGGTTCAAATTCCAGGATTTCCAGAAAGACACTGTTGGGCCCTTGGCCAGTGGCTTTTATCCCTTTAACTGCTCACCTGTGTGCTTGGTCTATATAAATAAGACAATGTAATATGATTGTGTTTGTATTTGGCTTAAAGGAATGATGCTTTGATGAGAAACTATTTGTCTTCCTCTTTTTTTTCCTCTTTAAGTTTACTGTTTAAGCTAATATTTGCAAGTGGAATACTCTGCGCAACGCACACCGGTGATGAGTTATTTTCAAGGACCAATATTAAAATCTGTCCTTGGTCTTTAGGGTCATATAACTGCTTCCATTTGCTTATCGTTTCATGGATGCTTTCAATCTGAAAGTGGCTTCCTTTTGCCAAACAAACCCTTCAGACCGTATCAACAGATGTGAGACCTTCCCCCCTTTTGTTATTTAATAAAATGAGACTTCCGGCGTCTGCACGTTGATAATGTTTGCCCAGAGCTTTGTGTGTGTGTGTGTGTGTGTGTGTGTGTATGTGAGCGTGTGTTTGTCACAGGGGAGGCCCCTGACCCCAGCCATGTCTGTCTCTATCACAGATAAACTCTAATTGTCTGCTACAACTGTTCGCCGTGGCCCCAGCCGATGTTTCTCTCTTTTACTAAGAGGCCCCGGTGCGGAACAGCGGTATTCTCATGCAGATGCCGCAGTTGTGGGGAAGAGAAAGATATGAAAAGGATGAGCACATGGCCGGCAGAAGCGTGGGAGGGAAGAGGCCATCAGGCTCAGAAACTCCAAAATGGCTTTTTAATGCCCTCAACAGCACCCAGACACCTAACTAATAACCCTACATTTACATACACCAGAGAGAGAGAGAGAGAAGAGGGAAGAATAATGAGGACCAGGCTATGCGGAGCCTACAAATAAGAAAATAGTCTGATTAATACTGCCACAAATTAAAGCTGATTTTTCTGGAACATTATGTGGCCATATTTTCCTTTTGCAGTCCCCTCACTGGTTTCCTTTTGTACCTCCCCCACACATTTAACACCCTCTTTGACTGTCTTTGTGATAGCGAGTCATTTCCAATTCGTTTTGGTATTGATCTTGCAGTGAAAATCAGTTTTGTAATTAGCTGCAAATTAGGCCTTCTTCTGGAGGTGAGCGCTGTCGGCCTGATTAATTGCTGAAGTAATGCCACGCGATCACCCCCAAATTAAAATGAACTCAATTAGGTCGTTCCCTTTATGGCTCAGACTTCTGCTTTCAAGGGAAAAATTAATAGTCGCTTATTTTTTAATAGTCTACCGAAAGTAAATAAAGGTTATCCATTTCAATAAACCTGACACTGTACAGTGAGCACTATGGGAGAAATTGTACATTAAGTGTGCCACATACTGGTATAATAGCAACATGAGTTTTATTATTCATCTTGTCAGTTTTCTTACACAGTCCCTGTGTTTGGAAAATAATATCTAATGGAGGCTTAGGGTTTACGTTAACTACATTAAAATGAATAGACAGAGACATTTTAGACTATTGTGGATTTTTTTTTTACATACGTATTTAATAGATCAAATTGACCATTTAGCGTTGATCAATATGAAAATGCATATTTGGCCAGACTTTTTCCTAAGCTGGTTTAAATGGTTATACACTTAAGTGACATTATAAAGCTGAATAATACAACAGAAATAACTAGAAAATAATGGGTTAATTGTGATTAATTCCATTTAGCCTTTTATCTCATCTTCCTAAATACAGTGAGCTTGGACACCCCCTCCTTTTTTTCCAATCAGAAGATCAATAAAATGTGGGAGGTTTTACTCATAGATCTTTGCTACATTTACCATGGCCCTTTAGAATGAAGGTAAATTATTGTTTAACAACACAGCTGGCCCTCTGACTCTTCTCTTTCTGTGCAGTTTTTTTGTTGTTGCCCCTGCCATTTCTAATGTAATCTAATGTACAGCAAAAGCAGTCTAGACCTGATCAGACCTTATCAGACACTACACTGAGACAGAGACACTGATGTGTTAATATCTGAAATGAAGACAGATCATTTAAAAAATCTATATAAATGTTGTCAGGTGAGAGACTATCAATGCATGCTATAGCTTCGTTTAAATGTAAGTGAAACGGTAGATTGTAGTGTTCTTTACATTAATCAGCATCAAACAGATACATCTTGTAACCATTATTCAGACTTCCTCATGCTCTGATTAAGAAACCAGCTTCACCCTTTTGGCCCATGTGTCAACAGATATAGGGGATGGGGGTAAATGGGGTAAACATTCCCACCTGCTCTGGTTTGACGTGCTCTGAGCTGCTGAAGACGTCTGGGTAGGCTGGCCGCTCGAACACTCGGTCCAGGGCCTCCAGCTGTTGTTGGGTGAAGGCGTCGGCACGTAGATGTTTCCTCAGACTCTCCACGCTGCCCTGGGAGTCACTGTTCTGTCCTGAACCCTCCGACCCATCTACAGAGAAAGCATAATGACAGTAAATACAGAGAGAACAACAAATATTGACCTTCCAGCATCAACCTAAACATTGCATTAGCACTGAGCCAGTGTATAATTGTGTGAAGAGAATGTACAAGCACCTGACAGAAGCTTTCTATACCGAATTCCAATGACCACACAGAAATGCACTAGAAACACTGTGAAATCATCTACAAAAAGGATCAAACTTAAAAGTTTTTTTTTTTTTTCGAACAACAAAGACTAACTTCCTATTCGGACAATATTAGTTTTGTTTGTAACGTCTGTAATTAAATATTTGCATGTCTCCTTTGTGATAAAACTTTTGCATCCAGACACCCAAGAAGACAAAGAACGAGTTCTTTCTAGCAGCTTTCTTTTCCTACAAACCTGGCTTTTTTCATCATACATGGTGATACAATCACATTATTGGATCAACATGGTCTCACACATGTAAATTTGTAAAAATTAAGGTTGAGATTAGGGTTAGAGGTGGGAATAATGTTTATACCTTTTCTTACAATTTCATTCATATGAAATTGAATGAAATCCAACCATATCACACTTGCTTGTTTGAATTTGCAAGACTTTTTCATGAGATCGGATTGATTTTATCATGAATTTATGTATAGAAAACTGCAATCCTGATATTGTGGCATATGTGAAAATAAAGTGAGACTTTATATCGACTGTAGCCATCATTATAATGGCCGATTTACTCAGCGTGCATAATTGCGCTCTTTTGATTGACTTTATTTTTCCGTCTAACAGGCTCTCAGTGAAGACAGTATGAAAACAAAGTGATACGACCCATAACAACCACTGTTCTTGAGAGACTGAAGATTTTCCAAAGCAGCCATCATTTAGTGATTGGCAGAAGTAATTAAAAATTATCTGGATGTGTTCGCAAGGACAACAAAATGCGGCATGTAGCAGCGGTCAAAAAACATTTCCCAATGCAAAAGGCAACATCTGCTTGTAAAATCGCAGTGATGTCTATCCATCCGGACTAGACTAAAATGATCAGAACAACTGTGAGTTTGTCAAAAAATAATAGGTATTTTGGGCTGGAATTTTCTCAAGAAAAGAGGAAGAAAAAAACGAGATCTGGATGGAAATAAAATCACAGAGAAGCACCTTAAGAAGATGAAATTACCCCAGCATCCTATGTAAAACTGTCCAAATAGGTCCTAAGACTGTATGCTGGTGCCGAGGTACATGCACTTTTAAACAAGTTTGTAATTTAATAGTATGCTTTAAAATTGAATCAACCTAGCCATCAGAGATTTGTATGTGGACCTATTCACTCAGGATAGCGGTGAAGCTGACACGGGTCAAATAAAACTATTGTCCAGGTGTAACATCATTGTTTAGTCACCACACTGGCTAAACAACAATTTGCAAACGCAGCCATTCCTCCCCATAACCCTCTGACCTGATTAGCCTCTCTCTTAGAAGAGATGGATGTCTTTGCTTTTGTTGGCTTCCTCGCTGGAATTGTGTTTTTTAGCTGCCCTGCCTCACATAAACACACACACACACACACACACACACACACGTTGGCATGAGTTATTGCTTCCTTACGGAGCTGCCAGTCTAAATTTGCCACAGATTATGTTCTCTCCTTGGCTCATGAGCCTGATAATGTATGATATGCACAAGCACTATCGATTGCCCAGCTGAGAGAGAGAGAGAGAGAGAGAGAGAGAGTGCACAAGTGTGAGTGAGGTAGGGAGAGAGTGTGGAGGCTGAGAGTGCGAGTGGGGGAAGGGAACGGAGCCTGAAATGAAGCCGAGATGAACATCATGGCCCGACTCATCGCGCCTATAATGCTGAGCTTAATCCAGCGCTTTTCTCCACTGCTGAATTCAATTGATCAATCATGTCTGTCTGCTGGTTCCATTTCGGCACGTTATTGCCTCTGTGCTCCTCTCCGTGACCTTCTCCCACCACACGACCCCAGGCGTTAGCACCTTGCCCATCACTCACCTGGTGTGTGTGTGTGTGATCATGAAATTGTGACAAATCGATGGCTGGATGTCATATTGCACCAGGAGGACTAAGGACTCAAAATGACTTTAAGCTATCTTAATATGATTGTTTCACTCAGAAGAGACATATTATTATACACAGACTATCCTACATAGCTTATAGTTTTTGTGAATATTTTCCATCCAGATGTTTTCTTTTCTCCACAGGCAGGCTATTTCTGAGCCGGCATTCTCCGCAGACAGCTCCAGTGGGTCCTAATAGCAAGGGGAGCATTTCCTCTAGTGTGCGCTGGGGCAAATGGAGTCATTAATTACCCTCCATTACAGGGCCAGGGCCACAAACCTGATCAATGCAAGTGCATTTGTCATACACACCAGTGACACAAGCTTCCCACACACAAACCCGCGCACACGCACAAACACACACACACACACACACACAAGCCAATTACTGCTTGGACTAATGTGGCTTTGGCATTTTGACTGCAGCTATCAAATGTCATCGTCAGCAGAGCAGCTCTCCAAATTCAACACAAAAGCTGTAAATACCTGCTGAATGCTTAAAAAGTGCATTTTAACCCCATTAAACTCTGAGTCCAGACTTACTTTCCGCACTTGTAACTACATACCTTTCCTATTAGTTTGACTGTAATTATTAAATAATTCATAGTAATTACTGATTCATAGTAGCTAATGTGCTTTAAAATGGATAACCGAAGACTAAGCTGAGACTTTAAAGGGTTTAGCTATTTTTATATCTCAGGTAGGAATCCCTGAGGCTGTATTTACAGCCTGTGTTAGGGAACAATAAATGTTTATTTTTTACACTAAATATCTTTATACTGGATTTGGAGGGTAATCAAGCGTCTGATGAAGCAGTGCTCACAACGTGATCCAGACACCAGCACACCTTCACTTGTCAGAGATGGAGTCGGCATTTTTCCCCATCAGCGCTTATGTAATAGCCTTCACCTGGAGCCAGATTGGCTGTGCACTTTGGGCCGCTGAGCCCCGAGTCGTACTCTCGCCTGCCCTGCTGCTGGAGTATTGATCTGCGACTGTGAGCACTGGATTCGTTTTGACGTGAGGCAGTATTAGAGCTGAGATAACGAGGGAGGCCACTCTATCAGAGCACAGGAGCGGCTCTGAAACACTGCGGGATGCACAACACCCACAGGGCATGACCTCTGAGTGAGGGAGAGACTGAGCGAGAGGAGGGGTAAAAGAGGACGAGAGATGATAATGAGTGGGTGAAAGATTGTGATAGGAAAAATGTGGCAGAAATGCATGCCTGAACCACCCAGGAGGAGTCCTCACACACACACACACATAAAAGATTGAAATTGATCTTACAGTCAATTGGCCGATACTCGAAAAACATAAATAAAAAAACTCGTAAATCAATGATGATTTACACATCCAGTTTGCACAATGCTAACTTGTCAGCTATATGCTTCTCTTATTTTTAAACAACATTAGTTTCAGTGCAAAACTAAAGAAGCAAACCTCAGTCACCAAACATGGTCTTGGCTGATCAACTACATTTGGAGTAGGGGGAAAAGTGTATCAATTTCATATTTGGCTGAACTAATCTTCAAGCAGTCTTAGTTGATCAACTTTTGATTCTTTGTAGGCCTACACACATGCACAATTGGGTGGAGGGGATGGGGGAAGAGCACACAAAGGGGTGGCAACACCTAATTATGTATAGGGCAGGGTTGCATTTGCAGAATGTCTAATTTGTTCATTGGTGCAAGATGAATGGCCACATAATGACATTACTGTATTGACTTCATAGTTGTTCTAAAGTTCCTAATACTAAACGGATCAAAATATCTACAGTGATACAATGATGATTAAAATCAACACGAGCTAGATATGATTTATTAAGTGTTAGTGTAGATTAATGTACAGTAAATATGTCATAAGAATTGAAGGCTGAAACATTGTTGTTTGTTTTCTGCTGTATTTCTGTTCATTGAAAATTCTCTGAATGCAGTGTAAAAATCTCAGTTTTACTTTATCTCACTTTTGTTCTAGACTTTTTGCATTTTTGATGATGGAAATTAGGCTTTTGAAATGCTGCTTTAGAAACGACCAAATGAGCTATGATTATGAAAGTTTGTCAGTGAGTCACATATCTAATACCTAAATTATTTTTTATAACCTCTATCTCATGCACACCTTTGACCAAGTGAACTTGGCAACCTGTAAATCCCACCCTAATCTAATGCATGTTACAATAAAACGTCTTCATACTAGATTTGGCGGGTAATCAAGCCTCTCGTGAAGTGGTGCTCAAAATATGATCAAGACACCCGCACACTTTCACCTGTCAAAGATGGAGTCGGCATACAGTATATCAAGCCAGGAGCAGAGCTTCAGGGTACTTCAGCAGAGTCTGGGAACCCGCGCTGGGCTGCCTGTGAGGGTGACCGGTGTGATCTTTTATCTCCTTAATAGCCGGAGTGTACGAGGCAGCGGTACAGTAATGGCTCTGATATGAGGTACTAGTGGAGGGGTTGGGGGGAGCAGTATAGATGGTAGATGTTAATTTGTGAGGTAATTACTTTTGTCGCCGGAATTGCAAATTCCCTTAAATGTCACTTCCATCTCACTGCTCGGACAGCCACGGGTGCTGGAGATCTCTCTCTCTCTCTCTTTCTCCCACTCCATCTCACTGCTTTTAATTTGCAGTAATCCAGTGGCAGTGGCAGATTAATAGCCGAGCTGACACCTGTGTCCCTGTGGCCGTCCCTGGCAGGGATGGAGTGTACATAAATGCGTGTCACAGCACATTATCTCATCGTGGCGTGGGTAAGAGGAGCTGGAGACGGAGCCTGCTGCTGAACTCAGCCCTACTATGAGGACTGCAACAGCTGATGGCTTGGCCTGGCATCATGCCACAGTGCAGGCTAAAAACAAACCGCCGCCACCGCTAACACCATTTATTATGTTGTAGCTGACACGGCGACTCTGAACCCTCAGCAGGGTTTTCTCTGAGCACAGCTCGGTGTTATTTTTTTTCCCTCTCCCTCCATTTGAAAAGGATCTCTCCCAGTACTGCTGACGTTCTCTTGTTGTGAAATAGGCTGGGAGAGCTCTGACTCTGCACTGAGTTTGTAGTTTGAAATCCTGTGTGTGTGTGTGAGTGTGGGTGTGTGTGTAAGTGCAAGAATGCTGATCCAAGATTAGTTCTGTTCAGGCTATACAGCTTACTTCATTATTGAAAGGCACTTACTTCTATTTGTAATACTTTTTTTTTTTTTTCATTGAAGGGTTACAGCATCATTGCACATTTAATTATACACACACACAGAGTATAAGACAGGCTACAGTTAGTCATTGTCGTGCATAATGCAAGTAGGGAGCGATGAGAAAATGAAAACATGTTTCTACTCGTAGCAAAACATGAAGGACACTTATTATAGCCTTGTGGGTGGACCTAATGAACCTGATCCCATGAACAATTCGTACAGATTTGAACAGGTGAGGCCGATGTGGTTGTACTTTGTTTGATTTCAGCTCTTATAAAAGGTATGAACACTAATCCGGTGCACAAACAACCTTAACCTTCAGAACTTTTTATACGAATTGATTCATGTGTAGTTTTACAAATTTGCAAGCATGAGACCATGTTGATCTAATAGGCCAACTAGTAGAAATGAACAGAAATACAACTACTTTAAGATTGTGGTTGGTTTGATGACTAAAACTCTAGCATGTCTTGTATTCTCTTTTATGGACAACCTGTCTCTGACAACAGAGCAACAGTCAGAGCAACAGACAACAATTGGTTGGATGTTTTTTTATTACTATACATAATTGCATTTTTAGATATATAAATATATGCTTAAACTGCATGACACAATTCATATGAACTGCCATTGACGAAGCAAGTGTATGGATACCTTCCAAGTGAATCTCCTAAACTCAAAGGAACCGTGGATGATTCCACACTCCCAGTCCTCACTCTTATAATATCAGCTCAAACATTTTGCACAGTTTTCCATGTAGTTACTACATAATAAGCCTTAGCGTTTGGAAATGTAAAGAAGCGTATGAGGTTAAGGTATGTTTGTGGTCAGAAACAGCAAGTCAAATGGCAGCATATACACTATATGGTCAAAAGTATGTGGACACTTGAGCTTGTTTGACATCCCATTCCAAATCCATGGGCATTAATAAGAAGTTGGCCCCCACTTTGCAGCTATAACAGCTTCCACTCTTCTGGGAAGGCTTTCCACAAGATTTTGGAGTGTGCCTGTGGGAATTTGTGCCCATTCAGTCAAAAGAGCATTTGTGAGGTCAGGCACTGATGTTGGACGAGAAGGCCTGGCT
>JAOUQW010000049.1:4540014-4554024 GCA_028565825.1 Olivaichthys viedmensis | reverse complement strand
CTTCATGATTACAGCTGCAGTCTGTAGGAGATGCAAGTCTGCAGTATCCAGGTGAGATTATCCATTTAAGTAGGAAGTCCTAGGCATAAACTATTTGTATGTATATGTTTGGGCACCGGTGGTAACCGGTGCCAGCGTGGCAAATGCAAAATGGGTTTGAATGAATACATGACTAAGAGGTGTGGTTAGGCGTGCTGCTGTGATAGCCAATCAAATCAGCTCCTCTTATTCCCTTTATGAACCGAGAGCGCTCAGTGCAGCGCAGTGATATTTTTGTAACGACATACGATTAGAATTCACCAGAATTACAGATTTCAAAATAGATTTTTAGTGGTAGAAATAACCAGATGGCTGACATAACGTGCCTTCTGTCTTTTCTGTCACTTTTCTATCACTTTGGTCGGTATGTTAGTGGCAGTTTAATAAACGCGGAGACTTGGATACAAGTGCGTGCGTTCTTGAATGCCGACAGTCCTAAAGCCACAATAATAAAAAAAAAAAAAATATGCAAAAGGTTAAATATACAGATATCGGGCTAATGCAGAGACAGGCATAAAAAAGAAGAAGAAAAAGTGCAGTGATTAATATAGACAGAAAGAAACAGAGTTCACCAGCCACGCGCCGCGCTCAGGCGCGCAAAACATATTCGTTCCGCTCGGCACGGTTTCCCACATATAAACACTACAAAATGCAATATTCACGGTATATTGTGCAGCATACGCCTACAATAAATAATACAAAAAAAAAACAAACAGTATATGCGTTATATTTAATTGTGTGTTTCTAAAACACGATGAAGGCCAACTTCTTCCTGCGTTTTTTTATCAGTGGAACTGAATGCTCACGGGTCACTGCATGCATGCATTCATGATGTCTAATCGCATTACACGCACACACACGCTGTTTAAAAGGCTTCAATGATGACCTTCTCTGCAAAACGCAATAGCTGCCACGTCTGGGGTTTTGTTTCTTTTCTTTTTTCCAGTCGTTACATATCGCTGTGCAATTGAAACCCGTGCCCGAGAGCCCTGTAGATAACCTGCTTCGCGCGCGCGAGCCAGCTCCAACAGCAAAACCGACTATTCAAGGGTTTTAAAAACCCCTTTTCATTTTCACATCTGTCGATGATTTCTGCGATCATGTTTTTGAGCGGGCCTAAACGTAAAGCATCGTAAAGTGAGAGTGAAAAGAAAGTGACAGTAGGTGTTCCTGCACAGCTCTGGAAAGGCGAGCTGACTTCGCGTGAAGGGCGCATTTGAATGAGAAGGCCCATTGCTATCCTAACAGCATTGACCCCATTGAATGTTATGTAAATGAATTGGTTATTTAAAAAAAAAAGTAATATATATATATATATATATTTAAAAATGGATTTAGATGGGTTTATGTGCTGTATAAAAACGCAGTAGGCATGTGAGGGATGCGGGATTTTTTACTGCGCATCTGACAGCCGGTGTGGATTTAAACGCTAAAAAGTCGCTTCATAAAAGATTTCGGTGTGAACTGGGCTTTAGTAATCACAACTGAGTTGCTTGTTCTCGTTTGTTACGGATAATATAATTAAGGTTGTTGTATTTAATTAGTATTCAGGTGAAGTAGCCTAATTATGTTGGAGAGGGGTGACAAATAGTGAACATCCGAGAAACCGGGTATTAAAAAAATAGGGCATGGGAAAGAATAAATAAGACTTATAAGGCTGCGCATGAAGTCAGTAAAGTACTGTCTAATCCTTGCATCTGTGCTAAGAGATGACCTTAATGGGTTTTTGCGCTGTCCCACCCACATTGGAGCAGCGCTTTAATTTATTGCTTTAATTGGCGACAATTGCTTGCAGTCTCTGGGGGAGGACTGGAACCTAAATGAATCTAGCAGTAGGCTACTCTACCAGTGCCACACATAGTACCAGATCTCCAATCTTCCTTATTTTGTCCAAAGACCTCGAATGCCTTGTTGCCAATCAGCTCCATTCCTACCTTCAATCTAACAACCTTTTTCGAACCCCTTCAGTCTGGATACCAACCACACCACAGCACTGAAACCATGCTTAAAGTCATCAACGACCTTTTTACATCTGCAGACTCTGGAGCCCTCGACGTCTTTATATTGTTAGATCTGAGTGCGGCCTTTGACACAGTGTGCCACTCTGTCCTCCTTCTCAGGCTGCGTGAACTGGGTGTTGATAGATCCGTTCTTGAGTGGCTCTCCTCCTACCTGACTGACAGAAAGCAGTTCATTACCCTCCCAGGCCACACCTCTACCACCTCATTTGTCACTCAAGAGGTCGCCAAGGCTCAGTGCTTGGACCCCTGCTATTTATTATCTTTATATACTCTCCCTTGGCCACATTATATGACACTTCAACCTTGACTGTCATTGGTACGTCAACGACACCTCATCAACGACGATCTACATCATCGCCAAGTCCATCCAAAATCCTTCTCTGAAATACATCAAAGCCTGCCTGTCTGAGCCAAAACCTCGATGAAACACAACTTTCTCATGCTCGATAGTGACAAGACCAAATGAATCCTTATTGGCTCTAAATCAACCCTCAATAAAAACTAGTCCTATAAAACTCCACAGGATGATACAGCTGTCTCCCCTTCCCCCCTGGCTCATAATCTCGCAATCATTCTGGACCCCGACCTGTTATTTGAGACCAACATTAGATCCACTGTAAAAACAAAACAAAAACACTTTCTTCCATCTTCACAACATTGCCCGTCTTAGATCCTGAATTTGCCCCTCTACTGCTGAATCCCTCACTCATGTTTTTTTTCTTTTCTCTAGCTGCTTAGATTACTGCAACTCCTTCCATGCAGGCATTAGCTCTTATTTCCTCCATATAGTTCAGAACTCAGCTGCAGTCCAGGCAACACATCACAAAACCTTCACTTCAAAATCCTACTATTCACCTACAAAGCCCTTAATAACCTTGCAATAGTGTTGTGGCTTTGGTTAGATTTGGATGTGACTGGGTTCTTTGTGGGTCAGATGTGTGTTTATCAAACCTAATTAATGTAAGTCGCTTAGGCTCAGTGTAGCTCAGGTTGATTCCGACCTGGGACAGATGGCCTTAATAACAAACTTGTAAGATACTTGCTGGGAATATATACAGTGGGTTCAAAAGTCTGAGACCACTTTGAAAATCTGGGATTTCTTTCATTGCCACTGTATGGCACTCTAAAACGCTTTGCCGAAACTGGATCAGTCATATCCAAAGCACGAGAGAGAACAGCAACTTCATCACAGATACAGAATGTGCTGAATAAAGAACGAGAGACTCTAATCAGCACAGTGGATCAAAACAACAGTGAAACACGGTGCTGGATTTTCAATGTGCTCTCAGACTTTTGGATCATACTGTATATATATTGTTTTTGGCGCTTATGGTTTGATTTGGTGTTTTATAAATGAGGGATTAATGTTTTTTTGTTTAGTTTTTTTTAATTATGGTGGGTTGTAGTGTTGATTATTGTTTCAGGATCAGGGTGGGGTTTGGTATTGCAGGTTGGATTGTGCCTTTCAGTGCCTATGATGTCATTGAGATGTGAGTGGGACGATGATGTCCACATCACTTCTCTTATGTTTTCTGAGTCACAGGAGAGTAATAACTGAATATGGATGCAGTTACTCAGTAATGAGAGTCACAGGGAATGGCTCCACAGTCATTTTAAACTCCATTTCTCTCTCCATTCTTTCTGATGATCAATTAAAATGTAATGGACAACCTGCTGTGTTTTATCTGAGGATAGTGTACACCTGTACTTCTGTCACACACAAACAAAAATATGGCGATAAATATGAAGTTATCATTATGTCTTTAAGTAAAATATCTTATGCTTTTGATTATGACAATAATAACAATAATATATTATAACAATGTATTATTTTATTTCACACAATCAACATGTGTAATGCCTATAGTCTTGGTTATAGATTAGGTTAGATTTGAAAATTCACTCCGTCAATTTCTAATGCAAAACTTCACCTGCAAAAGATGATTGCAGACTTTTCAATCATCCATCACAGAGCTGTTGCGTGTCTAGTAAAAGTATGGTAATACCCAAAAGAAAACTTGTTTTATTATTACGCCAGTGCAAGTATAATAGAAAAGGATGCATAGGATTGGTGACACATGTCTGAATATGCCATGATAATAAGCTTTAGAAATGAACAGGCTAAGGAGCAATATACCTGGAAGACAATTTTAAAATTCAAAAGAGAACTTTTATTTAGAATTTCTATTTAGAACTTTTTTGTATATATATAAAAAAAAATTACAAGTATGCATTTACATTACTAGCTGTATGCTATCATGAGAAAACGTGATTTGTTTCCATAAACTGATTAACTAGTGCACGGTAACACACCTGATCTCATGGAAAATGAATACAAATTCGAACTAGCAACAACAATGTGGTTGGATTTTGTTTGATTTCATATGAATATGAGGCATGAACGCTCTCCTGGCCCCTAACCTTAACCTTTGCAACTTTTTATACGAATTGAGTCATGCGAATGATTACAAATTTGCAAGCATGAGACCATGTTGAAAAAAACATGAATAACATGTCTGTTTTTGTTAATAAGCTAAACTATTCGATGATCATCACATTGCATCCTAAGAAGGATCATAACCATAATGCATTTAGGTTTTTAACTCAAGAATAATTTTTCCCCCAAATTTCCCCTTGGGGATCAATAAAGTACATCTATCTATCTAAAATAAGTGAGTTCTTACAGAAATAATAAAACAAGAGGAAAGACATGACAGAGTTACATCATGTCCATTACAGAGCTCTCACTTGTCTGATGGCAGTACAGCAATAACAGAAGCACAAAAATAGCCTGTAGTGACATCACTATCCCATGCACAAGACGGTTATTAACAAGAACGCTATATAAACCTGTTATAACTAAAAATAGATTCATCTTGGTGATAATCACAGGATGCAATTAGTAAAGGATGCTATTTTAACTCTTTTAATTTTCTAATCTTAACTAATCTGCTACACATGTACACTACTATATATTATATATCACAGGTCGGCCTCATCATCAATTATACGGTTGCAATAGTGTTTTCATCAAATATAATTCTGCAATAATTCCAGCCACTGCCAATGAAAGCAATTTCTCTGTGCATTTGTTAAGCAAAACAGTCTTACCAGTGACAGTTGTGCTTATTGAAAAATTTAATTAGCTTGTTATATGTGATCAGGTATTGACACGGTTTGTTCCTCTGGCTTACTACTTTAAGCCAGAGGAACGGAAAGTTTTTTGCCTGATTCAGCAAAATGTGATTGCAAAAACTGTGTCAGCTCGATAAGTGACAGTGAGCGCCAACATTGAGCTTTGCTTCACACTCCATTTCCCCTCTCTGCCTTTCACTGATACTGACTAATTATATCGAAAGACAAATTTATGCCACTGCTTTTAAAAGCGCACTAAAAAATATTATCTGATTGGAGTCATTCTTTGATTAATGACTCCCTGCTCTGAGGCTTAATGCAGGCATTATATTTTAAATTGCAGCAGATCTTTGGATGCCTTATGAAGGCTACACCACTTTCCATTTTTGCAGTGATGGCAGAAATCTCTGGGAAGAGCATTAAAGAGCTGAAGTGATGCTCTAAACAGATCTTATCTATCTGATAATTTGATGGAGATTCATATGCGTTTATATTTTTTAATGTCTGCGTGGTATTGTGTAGTTGGTACTGTGTGCAGCAATACATCACTGCCTAAAATGTGTATACTTGGAAGTAGAAGTAGGCATTTAAAACTATGAAATAATATGCAGAAAGATTTGCTGGTTTTATGTTTTCATTGTGTTAAATTTTATAGGACAGAAATATATTTAGCTCCTGATGAGAGAAAAAACCCTAGAAAAAAGAGATTAAGAGGCACTCGAAATGCATAGCAAGCATTTAGTTTTCTTTTTTCCTTTGCTGTGTCATTTGCCTTAAGCATTCAGCACAAAGGCCCATCAACGTCCAAGACTACAGCTTGACAGCTGAGGAATATATGAAGACAAATGATATTATGTTAAATCCAACGTAATGACAAATTTTTAATTTTCTGTACATGGTCATTTTCTGGCTAGTGGATCATGTGCAAGGAGTTAATTGCAAGTGGTTCTTAGCAAAATAAATAAATAAATAACTCCTTGTTTTCAAGGATAATGGAAGAGAAACGTTCAAAATTAATGGCACTATTTATCTTTTTTAAATTTCCATCTTTCTTTGCTGATGGCTCTGCTCCCAAAGGAAAATATTCATAAAACAACGAAATTGAAGCCGTAACTTAATAGGTTATTAAAAATGCTCTCGCGTGCAGCATTTTCTCCTTTGGAGCAGCTGTACATTTAAATTGAAGTTGGTGCCGTTTACAGAGTCACATGCACTGCGTCCTTTATTTATTTAATTACTTTTAATGATGCTACAGCAGAGGGGCATGCGTCTCTGTCAGGTGTTTGCCATTTAGATGTAAGTGCGAGGCAAAGCCAGATTATCAGGAAGGCGAGGTTTAGTGTGTGTTCCAACTGACAGCCCTCCTGTTTTCAGCCATGTATATCCATTAGCTAACTTGTTTGTCCACACGCTTGTTTCTGCTATTATTCTCTATTTCAGTATTGCACCACAGGCCCGAGTATCACTCACCTGTCAACGTCCTCTTAATGAGAATGTGGGGTGCTACAGTACAGGCATATAGGCTGTGGACTTTACATCAGTAGGACACAGTTTTAGAGAGGTGGAATAACTATATTTAGCTTGTCTGAGCGGCTATTCTTTCAAGGTCGGGGGTAAATCTGTCCATTCCACTGAAGCCTGTGATAGTTTTACAGACTCCTCTGTGCTTATGATGGGTCCGTTCAGCTAATCATAAACACGTCTCTGTTATTGGGTGCTAACGATGACACATTTCTTATTTGGCCTTCAAGGACACAGCACTGTGCTTCAGTACATTAGCAACATCAATGTGCGATGATTATTTCAAGACAGTTCGGAAACACCGGGGTGGTAAAGAGATTTATGCTTCAGTTTAAATCAGTTACAGCTCCACCGTCCTCAAATATGAAACTAAAACCGTAAAAATATTCATATAAATTTGACTGCCTTGTAGCAAAGGGTGTGTAATGATTAGTACAATAAAACAAGGTTACCATCTGCTTGAAAAATCTATTGGATCAACTAACATCAGGGAGTCAAAGAAAGAAAAGTTACTTTTCTGACACATAAAACTGGTGTTGAATGAAGGCTTACTTTAAGCAATGTTTTGAAAAATTGATTTCATAGTCCTCTCACTTTTTCTAAATACATTATTTTGTGTCTGTGTCTGCTGTATACATTTTCACATTTTCGCAACCATTAAATACAGTATTGTCAGAATGTCTAGGAAGAAACAACTGTCATTCATCTGCTCTTGGAAAGTTGTGATTTTATTTAAAGTTTTCAGTATTGTTGCATTCCGGCCTCTTGTCGATTTTAAAATGAATAACATTTTGTTCGGCCATTTCAGAACAAAAAATTTATTTTGTGCAAATTTATCATTTCCAAGACAGGGCCTCTATGCTGAATCCCCCCCAAGGATTCTCCCCTCCTCTTTTCAATTTCTGCTTAGATGCTTAGAAATTCTGCATGGTGAAAAGCTTAAAGTAGAACATATTGGGGTGCTCAGATGTGCCTGACCTGTTTATGCGAGGGGAAGTTGATAGGCTGTTGAATTCACCTGCGGCTCGCTGCCCAGCGAGGGGGGCTATCTTTTAAACGGACTCTCTGATACTTCCACATAATACAAGGAATAACTCAGACAACGGGACTGAATATTTCATTTGTTATCCATATTCCTTGTGGGCATAAATGATAGGGAAATGTAAAAACAGAGATTGGAGCCTCCGGAGTGGGAACGTTTGAGATGTTATTTTGCTGTCTATAGACGGAGTGGATGCTGAACCCCCTGCCTGAACTGCATCCATCTTGTAGGCAGCTGGGATCACTGCTCTTAATGCTGCCATGTGTTAACTCGCTCTCTCTGAACTTTGTGCTGCTAGTCTTATACATGGAGGTTAATTTTAACCCTTTAAATGTTGCAGAGATAGAGTTCGTTCTTTAAATGCCTTCATAAGAAAATGACAGTTGGAAAATTTTGGTTTAAACTTTAACCAAAATGCAAATGTTATTGATTTAGAAAACCTTTTCACAGAAACCAGAAGTATTGCAGTGTAGCATACAATTGGAAAATGAAAGAAAAAAATCTTGTTTTAGTTTGAAGACTATTTAATTGTTTCAATTGAGAGAGGATTAGCAGACTGTAGCATTGTCTTGAGGCATTTTTGTTAATCTACTGTACAGTAAAAACCAAAATGATCATTCTACTTTATTAAATGTGCCAGAAATACATCTCATTCTCAACAAAAAATTAACATTTGTTGGAATTCCTATGAACAAATGCAGTAAAGTAAAGTGTAGTTAGCTGAGCTACAAGTTACACTACAAAAAGCTTTCCTTCAGAGAAATGCAGCTACACTACGAGGTACATAGCAAAAGTAGCTTAACTACAGTGTGGCTACATTCATGATTGGTGTCACCTTCTCTACTAATTACTTATTATTATTATTTTTATATTTTAGTAATATAGTTATTATTATTATTATTATTATTATGCTCTTTTGTGTTGGCTTAGAGTCACAGAATATTGACAAGACACCAGTTTGTTTTCTGTTGCCTCTTGTAGTTTCATAAAATTCAGAAGGATCCATGATGTCTCCTCAGTTCCTATACAACCTGATAACGTTATAGAAATGGAAAAGCTTGTTGAGGTAAACTGGGCAAGTTAAATTCGGAGATAATCTACATTAATTACACATTGCGATTAAAATGATGTTACATTTAATTTTAACTACTTACAGTGTACTTGATTTTAAATATAGCAACACTACCACATTGCTACTGGGAAATGTAGTTAAGCTTATAGCTTTACTACTAGTAACAAAGCTTCTGCCCAACAATGCTGAAAAGTTGAAAACAGTAAAGTTTAACTTGTGTAGTTGTCTTAGTTTGTCCTATAACACACTTTGTAAGAAATCCAAATAAAGCATTTCACTTACAGGTTATAGCTTACAGAATTACCGTATTTCTAAGGTCAGCTTGCCTTTCCTTGTTAAAAGGAGGAAAAAGTTGTCCAAATTTCATTTCACCAGCAAAGTCATTCTCACAAAGTCTAGTCTAAGTTTTTATACTTCTCAGTGGAGAGCAGCACTACAAGACCCTTCACTGTGTTAACTCACCTACTTATTGATGATTAGCCGAGGGCCCGTCATCCCTTCTTTCCCAGCACTCCTCACTGAGCTAAGCTTGGCTTCCAACACCCGGCTGTCCATGCTTTGGGATCGTTCATTACACTGAGTTAACCTGCTCTTTAACCAGCCAGCAATTGCATATTTTAAGCTTCTCTCACTCTCTCTCTCGCTCTCTCTCTCATTTCTTCCTTGCCTATTTTGCACTAATTTCCCTCCATCTGCCTGTGCATCTGTTTGAGGGCTGGGAAAAGAATGTGAAATATTGCTCACAGAAAGGAAAAGTCAGCTTTTCTTTTTCTGTTTTGGCTCACTCTATCTTTTTTTTCCTTCTCTGTTGCTTCTTTTCTCTGTCTGCCATTGTGCTCGATTTGTGGGGGGTTCGATTTGCTCTGTGAGCTTAAGCCTCTTTTACAGGCTAATTCTACATGTAAACCTGGGTGCTGGTGTGAGTGTGTAAGGGAAGGCAGAAATTGAAGAAGATAAAGGAGGTTTGTGTATGTGTGGGTGTATGAGGGGAGTGCAGTGGGGGAGAGTGGGTAATTTCCTTTCCATGTCTGACCATTTGACCAATAAGCGGAGTCAACAAGGTGGCACAAAAGATCAGAAAGGTGTTATTGTAATAATCGGACAAAAGCCCGGGGTGCTCTCAGAATTACACGACTGAGAAAAGACAGTGACCTCCCCCCCTCCCCAAACCACCACCACCTCCACAAATCCAAAGCTTCCTTCCCTCTCCACTCTTTGAGGTAGGACAATAGGGGGTAGCGGGTGGGAATGTGGGAGGCTCCTCTGTCCCCCATCAGTGCCTACGCGGATTACACATTCCTGCCGAGGCCCAGGGTTGCTGGGCAGTCGGGGCACCCGTAGATTTTTCAAGACCACTGTTCTGCCTAGGGACCCTCTATATTACTCTCTCTCTCTCTCTCTTTCTCTCCTTTTCCCCCCTCTCTCTGCTCATGTACATAAAGAACGTGTACATTGTCAGTAATTCTTAAGAATTTTTGGTAGCACTTTATTGTACAGTTTGTGCCTAGTATTTAATTGATAAGTATATGGTTATTACAGGTAATTTACTTGTACATACTTTGCATGTTGGATTTCAAAATACATAATAGCTACCAGGTTTGCACAAAAGTAATTAGTTCCACAATGAAATGAAATTAGATTTATTTAGAACTTAATAGGTAATAATCTAGTACTAACAAGTAATACTTGTTAGTTCTAGATTACTAGATTAGGTCCATATGTTACAGTATGTACAGTAAATGTGAAAAATACCAAGAATACAGTTCTTAGGCACATGTAAAGAAATTCTACAAAAGTTGCTTACAAAAATTATAAAATAAAAAGTTTCTAAATATCAAATATTTTTTGACCACCCATTGCCTTTAAAACTGCATCAGTCCCTTAGGTACACTGTCGTGCATTTTCATTTATTAAACGTTTAATTCTTCTGGAAAATGAATGTTTTTGAAGTCTAAAATTTGCACTTTTCTACTGACATACTAATGCAGAATACATAAAATAAAGAATTAGGACATTTTTTTGTTTGTTCTTTTTTAAATTAGGGTGCCTAAGACTTTTGCACAGTACTGTACTTGATGCTAAGAAGTAACAAAATAGTGGTAAGTACTAAATAGTTTCAGTAAATGCCTGCATATCTGAGTAGAGTAAATAGGTACATGCAACATGTTTGTAACATTATATACTCTTTCAAAATTCACCTGAACATAAATGGTTATTGATAATCATGTACAAATATAGATTTAGAAAGAAAGCTTCTTTATTGTCACATATACATATACAAGTACAGTACAGTGAAATTTGATTCTTCGCATATCCCAGCATGTTGGTAAGCTGGGGTCAGAGTACTGCTGTTTACTTGGTATATTTTCAAATAGTTACTATGTACTTATATTTCCAAGTGGCAAAGTATGCATATGGCATGCACTGGCAAAGAACTACATACCATTAATGTCTGACTAATAATTAGACTGTAGCAGCACTTACTGTCATGTATACCTAGAAGGTTTCACACAATTTACTATGAACTTGAATATCCAGCATGCAAGGTATGTAAAATACATTACTTGTAATTAGTATATACCTTTTAATAAGTAGGTAGTTATTGTAAAATCAAGCACCTTTTTTTTTTTGCCAGGAATATTCCAAAAGGCAATGTAAAAGAATGTCTCTACTTGACACTAAATTATTAATTATTAAGTCTTAACCCTTATGTTAATTACTCTAACCCTAATCTTAAACTTGGTGCAAACCCTGGCCCCAGTGAAATGTTGGTAACTTTATGTCAGGTTTCTCCAGTCCCAGAGATATCTCTGCTGTGAAACATCTAATTCAACTCACCAACTATTTATTCAGCCCTTCATATGATGAAATGTATACATTATAGCAGGAAAAACACTAATCTGTGATATCTGTGCTCATACAGAACTGAGATTGAAACCCCTGCTTTATGTTATCTGTGCTCATTAATACATAAGGAATAGTGTCATATTCAGTGTAACATCAGCACGGAGCTATGACGGAAAATACAGTGGAGCATCTGAACTAGCAGCCGTAGTTGATCCAACATTTTGGAAATCTTTGAGCAGTTATGAGCAGAGGTTATGAGCAGTTAAGCTCAGTGCTAGAGGCAGAAAGTAGTTAATAGTTATAGTTTTGCTTACATTACAGGCCATCCAGTAAAAATTGCTCCTGATTGTAGCAACAAATGCTTTGTGTACTTGTGGTGCTGGCCCTTGGGTTATGAGATGAACATTAAAATGTTTCATAAACAAGCTTCATAAATGCTACAAACTATGTGACCTTTCTATTTCTGTGATTTTTTTATTTCTCTCTTTCTGCTGGTAGGAATGACATACGTTATATGTTCATCCTGTTGTTTTTTCATCTCCCAGGTATTTAATTAATCAAAGTCATCAAAAAAAAATTGTAAGGTAATTTATAGTCTGTAATAGGTGCTGATAGCCTTTTGGACCAGCTCTTGCCTTGTGAATTTATTTGTTCATTTTCCATAACTGCTTGTAGGGATATTTGTGTTGCTATGACTGTTCATCAGCATACTTTTTTTTTCCCTGGGAGCTTTTTTCCTCTCCTCATGGGGAATGGTTTAGATAACTCACCACATTACATGCTTACGTTTCCTTCTTCAGTGCTGCCACATTCTCTCTCTCTCACTCTCTCAGTTTTATATTAGTGATCAGTGAAAGACGCCTCTGGCGATCCCTGCGCAAATAAAAGCTGACACGGTCTTTTACTCAAATCTTCTCCCCTCTCTTGGCCTGTGTGCCCCCTCCAGAGATTACCCCTGTAACAACAATTATTCCAAATGTCAATGCTTCCTGCCCAACGGGGCCTCAGGCAAACGAAGATTAAATCTTTCAACATGGGAAAAAAAAAAAAATTAAAATGTGCTTGAGTAGATGTAGTGTGAAGCGACGATTTTTGGTCATCAGGGGCAAAATTGGTGGTGTTTCAGTGAGTGTATTTTCTTGCTGTTGACTATTAACCCCTCTCTAAGAGAGGCTACATGTCTTGTCATGACCAAAAGCCCACTGGAGGGAGAGACATTATTGCTTGCAGTGGGGGCCTGTCAGATCAAATGAGAGTAAAAAAAACAAAACAATAAAAAAAAAAAAAAACATGGTCGTGTGCTAAAGCAGTCAAGCATCAACCGATTATAGTTTTTGCCCCAGTGTAATGTCTTACTTCTGTAACTGATACTATTTACAGTACATTGACAACAATTCATTACATTCAGGCATGTTAATGCTGTATGCAATGGCAAAATTATTTTGTATCATCACAGGAAATACTAAAGAGGAGTGAAGCATTGGTGTATTTTGTGCATGTACTTGCGTTTATGTGTGGTAAGAGGTCGTGGTAATGTTTGTAGTGTGTAGTTGCTTAGCATTTTTGGACAGGGTCCAGTCCAGTGGAGTGAATCTGAGCATGCCACACCGGTGAATCTGTCGTTTCTAAATAACCTCCATGACCCCTGGCGTCCTCCCCAGAGACCTTCACTTTCAGAGCCACTGGATTTACGCCAATCTTGTTCTGTGTCCAACAGCAAACCGGCAAAATGCACATAGTTTTCTGTAAGTAAGGATTAAGGGTAAAGTAAGTAAATTTTTATAGCAAATTCAGTGAATCTTGAGTGTGAAATCCCAGTGTGGCTGATAATAAGGTCAGGAAAGAAAAAATTTAAAATAAAATCTACAACAACTGTATTAAAAATAAATTATATTTGTAACTGATTACAAACATTTATTCCATATGGTCTCACAACTGCAAATTTATAGGAATTTACACAAGCCAGATTATATAGAAATTTAATGTCAAAGCTAGGACGTTTCATGCATCCATCTCACGCAGGAACCCTGAGAACTTGAACTCTTTCTCATATTATATAAGTCTTAAGGATACAGTGTGTTCCAATGGGTCATTAGCTTCCATTTTTTCCATAGTCATTTTCCATATGCAGTGGGGTCCAAAAGTCTGAGCGCACATTGAAAATCTGGGATTTTTTTCATTGCCACTGTATGGCACTCTAAAACGTTTTGCCGAAACTGGATCAGTCATATCCAAAGCACGTTCAGGCAGACTAAAACATAAAGCTTTGTTCACTGAGAGAGAGAACAGCAACTTCATCACAGATACAGAATGTGATGAATAAAGAACGAGAG
>JAOUQW010000049.1:4516491-4529617 GCA_028565825.1 Olivaichthys viedmensis | reverse complement strand
TTTTATTCCTTCGTCGGTTGATTGTATTTGTCTGTTAGAAGTTTGTTTTTATACGCTGCCTGCTTGGTTATATCGGTTTTGCTGTCGCTAAAAAATCTCGAGCAAACGCAGAAGCACGGAGAAAACGGAATAAACGGAGAGAAATGTGTAACGAGAAAATAATAAATTATAGGAAAAAAGCGCGGATTAGAAAAGAAAGAAAAAATAAAAATAAAAAAGTTTCTCCGACATGATGAGATTCTCCCGGCAAACAATTAGCAGAGCTCTGTCACATCATCATTATTATGTGACTGACATGGCAGAAGTACATTGAGCTACAAAGTCAGTTGTCATGATGTTCTAACGTAAGTCATAAAAAAGCCTTATGTCAACAAAAATACATGTCACATGATTCAAGTGTTATGTCAACTTGACATTAACATTGACAAAAGCAGTCTTGATGACAGCTAACACCTTTTGGAATAAGCTTTTATTAACGTTTATGTAGGTTTATGTCAGTTGTCATAAAGGGCTTATGTTGATGTCCCTGTGAACACCAGCCTTAAGTAAAGTGTTGCCGTTATTTATAATCCAGTAAACTAAACGACATGGCAAAAACAGCAAATGCTCAATTTTGGCAAAATTTACAGATACTGTCTTTTGCCTGGGGGCGATTAAGGTTAGGGATGGAGGGGAGCAGGGTTTATAGCATTCCTCACAGCTTCATATATATAATAAATTGAACATAATCGGCCTTGGACATTCCCTAGAAAGTGAGTGAGATCAGGTTGACATATTTTGACTGTACAATGCTGATCACTGGGATTGAATTGAATCTGGATTGAAACAAAAATATGGCTGGCAGGCCATGAGCACTGGAAGCATTCTAAACATTAGCTGTGTCAATTAATTTGTATCCAAACAAAGTGTCATTAAGAAAGGCAGAACAATTAAAAAAATATATATATATTTTTTTAACATATACAGTAAATAATGTTTTGCCAAAAATGTTGTGATCTGTTGGCAACATTTTCAACATGCTCTGACACTTGCAAATTTGTAACAATGCACACGACTCAAGTCGTATGAAAAGTTACAAAGGTTACAAAGGTTGGTGTTAGGGGCGAGGTTAGCATTCATACCTTTTTTTTACAACTGAATTTGTATTTAATCAAGCAAAATCCAACCACATCACCATCTCTTTTGAGCGCAGGTCAACATTTTACACCTCTTGGTGAAAAAGTGACAGTGTAATTTTTTCAACTCTTATAACAACTTGACTGCATTAGTTCTAATTAGCCATGGGACATGACAGGTTGAAAATACCAGATGGCAACATATCTGATATCTTCCTGAAATGGCTACAGTTCTTCAAAGCGTGTGTTGATATTTTTAATTAAAACTGCTTGTCAAAAAGGTAATCTAAACCAAATTGATGTCACACAAGATGCTATTAATATAATTTCCCTGACATTTCTATTAATTATACTGACTATGAATCACATGCCCCCTCATTATCGACACAAAGATCAAGAGCGACTCAAAAAACAACATATTTTTGTGTAATTCCCACTTGATGAGAAAATTAGCTCGCTTGGATCACTAGCTAAATCTAGACCTACATGACATGCTGGGAGATTTTTTTTAAAAACCTTGTACTGTGACCTGAAAACAAATTGACATGCTGGGTGACAAATTTGACATGAAAGCTTGCTTACTTTAACAAAGGCAGTCTTTGTTCGAGTAAGCAAGCAAGAAATGTCTCAGATGAGAGGCTTTATTAATGTATATGTGCATGTGTCACCATCTGTGCCACACGCAAAGATTAAATGATCTCCAGACACACTCCGATGAGCCATTTAGTGTGAATCTAAAAGTCAAATAATAATACCTTCACAATACCATTCAGTAGTCCACACGAAACTCACAGTTCCCACTTTGTGCACTACTAATAAGCTGTAGCTTGAACATGTAGTCAGCATGATCAAACCATTTTCTAATGCAATGCTTACGCTAGTCAACACAGATAATCTATATGTATCAACCCGATCTCACACATAATTCATAGAAATTGTACAGAGTGAGAGGACATTTGTGGAATTTTATAAGCAAAGTTATCAGAAATAACCCTTTCCTTCAATATCTTAACCATATACATGGGTCAAAAACTAAAAGTGTTTTCAAAACAGCAAAAAAATTATTTATATTCTTAAGAAAATGCCAGAGGTATTATATTGTACTTTATTTTTTGTGACTTTTCGTGTTTTTGTATACATTTAATGCTAGAAATGTAATGTGAACTGTTACTCTAAAGGACAATTTTATACTTTAGAACTTTTTATTTCTTCCATGATATTTAATTTTCTCCTATAAACACCTTAATAGAAAAGAAGTAGAGGAATGATATAGTGTAATATTTATACATGAACAGCCTTCAGATTATAAAAAGACATGCAACCATCAGATTGTGTGTGTGTGTGTGTGTGTGTGTGTGCGCGCGCACGCTTTATGAGGTCTTCACCATTGAGCTGAAAGTCAACCTGGATATGATGAGATATTATATTTTTGATAGGGCAAGGTCAGGGGGAAACTGGAATTGACCACACATCACACATAAAAAGTGTTTGATTCCCCTCCCTTCCTCTTTCTCTGTCTTTCTCTACATTTGCAAATATTTTAGCATCTTTTTACAGATTTATGGATGATCATTTATATTGGTCTTAATCATTTTCATGAATAGTAGGTTAAAGACAGGCTTTTATTATCAATAAAAAGGCAAATATTTTATGTAAAAGTCTTGGAATTCTAATGAGTAAGGATTTAGTATGACTGAAGTCGTAAGACAAAGTATGACCACTAACTCCACTAACCCTTACTTTAATGATAGTAACTTTTTATACAAGTTGGCTTGTGTGAATTGTTACAAATTTGCATTGTGAGACTATGTTTTATATGCAGTATATATGCAATTGACAATTTGTGAGGTCAGTTGTGGAGGCTCCACGGTGTTTCTGAATGATTAGAAATGGTTGTTATTTATCTTTTATATAAGGCTGTATTGCTATGATTTGTTGTTCTTAGACCTAACTAAAAGTAGAATGTGACTACGGTTTTGTTTGTAATAAAATCAAGCCAAGACAGAGAAAGAGCAAGAACTGAAGGACCATAAAAATCTATAAGTATGTCCCAATGTGTTTTATCACCTTCCCAAGGAAGGGAAAAGGGGACGAGTAATGTGTCCCATCTCACCCGCCTGCCTCTGCAGAGAGCATCAGATCTTCTGCACACCACACTGCCCAGGAGTGTGTGTGGGTTTCTGCACATGATTAAATCAATACCGTTTTGACAGCACTTGTTGGAACATGCCTCTTTATTTCACGCGGTTACTTCCGTTTGGTCAGGGACATTTATCAAGTCACCAGCGTGCGGTTGGTTAATGGAGATGGCGCTTTAGACTGCAGCTGATGGGGTTGGGAGGGGATTATGATGCATGTTGATCATTTGTGGAATATTGACAGAAGGACAAAGAGCACAACCCTGCAGCTGACAATCCCCACTCTCCATACACACAAACCTCACACAACGTTTAAGAGTTAATGTTTTAAATAGTCCCCTTGTACAAAGCTGGAGTCTCCGTACTGATTTGGAGGTTGTTCATGGGTCAAAGACAAATATGCAAAACAGCAATAAATAAATAACTATAATTCTTAAAAAATATGCATTGTTCTGGTTGTTTTATGTTAAAATTGCACTTGTGCAACTTAGCTCTTTATTTATTTCTTAATATGTAATTGTTATCCTGTAAACATCTTTACAAGACAACAGAGAAGTAAGAGTGGAATGATGTCATTTCATGTTTAGGCATATTAACATTTTTGTCTTAATTTTGAAATCTTGTCTGACAGTCATATTTTATAAAAGAACACTACATATTTTTTTTTTATTTAAGCAGAAACAAAATGGAGACAAATTATTAATTATTAATTATTAAGACTATTTTTAGTCTTTTTTTAGTTTTTAAATTGGTTTAATGTGCTATTCATTTGTAATTATTATATACCTATAGTGTAATAACATGTTTATAATATATAACATGTGTATTTTTGTAATTTTTTATTTGAGTTATTATTTGTACTAAATACTGGAATTTACTGTCATTGTATAATGCAGGTACAGTTAATGTAGAAGCTCTTTGCTTTATTTTACCTTGGAGTAAAATGTTAAAACAAGTAGGCATATATGAAGAACCGATGTCATGCACCATATAGAAGAGAAATTATAAAGATTAATAAGGCTTTTGTTAATTCATAAGCAGGATGATCAGCACATATATGGCAGAAAATTGGCGTCTAATAAAGACATCTGCACTATATAATATAATATAATATAATATAAAAGAAGAAGGAGGAAAAAGAGAGGACCAAACGAAGTGACAGGTTCTTCCTCTTCCTTGCTGTTTGCAGGCCTGATTGGGAGCACCTCTCTAGGCCTGCTCGGCCGTGACATAACAACTAATCCCATCTGTAAGTTATTATTTATCTGCTGCAAACTTTGTCAAATTCAAGCTTTGATGTTTTTGTTTTTTTTCTCCCAGCCCGATTTCCCTCTAGTGCCCCCGCTCCCGAGTCGCTCTTCCACATAATTTATGACTTCCCCGGCTCCTCCTGACACATTATTAAAAGCAGAATTAGTTTTTTGCGGCGGCCGTGTCCGCTGGGGATCGGAAGGGGCAGCGAGGGCTCTGGCGCACTAATAGAAGGCGCTGTGATGGGGTTAGAGAGACTAATGATTCGAACGTGCCGAGGCAGCCGTCATGCGGAGAGGCAGGAAGATGCATCCGGAGCTGTGAGGAAAGGTTAAACCTCCTCCCCGCAGAGAGCGTTATTGGATTGTTTAGCAGCAGAAGGATAATGTTTTTGTCATAGGCTGTGATGTCGCAGGGCCACTGACAGAAAGAGAGAGAGAGAGAGAGAGAGAGAGAGAGAGAGAGAGAGAGAGAGAATGAAGGAGAGAGACTGAGCAGGCAGAAAGAATAAGAGAACCTGCATGAAGAAGGGACAAGTATCAGCAGAATAAAGATGAAGACATTGCTACAAAATTCAGGATGGAGTTAACCGTCTGTCCCCACACGAGGTCCGAACTTGATCTCGTCTAAAGATGCACCACATAGAGCAGCCGACAGGCACAAAAGTGCTTCCACCTCGAATGTTCTACCCGTTCACTGTGCGCCTGTGTTTGTCTGCATGTCTGAAATAGTGCATGTACATGGCTGTGTGTGTGAGCATGAGTGTAGTTATGTGTCTACGTGTGTGTATGTGTGAGAATCGTCGGAAAAGCAGCAGCACAGCTGAGCACTTCAGCTTAATCTTATGCATCATTAAGCTCTCAGCAGTGTGCCAGTGCCACCCATATACATCATCCACGCTTAATAAACATAATAATGACATAAGATGTAATTCTAGATGAATTTTCATTTTATGAGGAAATGGAGAATTGTAGTGAAAAGGGAAGTAAAGAAGCAAATAACCAGGGAAGTTCAAAATAAATTGTGTGGGTTTTTAATTTTTTTTTCACTTTGACCTGCAGGAAGGGAAGTGCGTATGTACATGAGTGTGTGCGTTGGTGCTTCCCAGTTTTCTAGCCAGTTCCCCAGAGGAGCCAGACTTTCTATCACAGCACCACCAATCTGGAAACAAGCACAACTGCCTACGTAGAAAAACTGCCTCCATATCTTTTTGAACCACTGGAGATTCTGTATGCTACTTATTGCTTCTGTGCACCCCTTGCAGAGTGCAAAGACTTCTATGTCACATGATCATGCAGATGGAGGCTGATACATCACATAATGACTGCAGGAAGAGCAACCCTGCCTCCTTGTCCTTAGATTGAGAACTCTTATGCCAAGGCTTGGATTGGATTAAACACCAGTGGTAGAGCTCACCTTTGCAATATTATTTTTAACACATATTCTGCCTAGGAAATTGTGTATCTTAGTAAGTGATTAAGAGCTCTAATTTTGTGCAGGCACAAATATAGGTTAGTGGTCTAACCCAGCATATTGCAAAATTGCTAGTTTTTTCTTTCCTGCACTAGTGCAGTTGCTATTTTCATGGTCAGAAATGAACGCGTCTGTGTGTAGCAGCACAGCAGGGGGTGTGTTATTCAAAATCTGCTGGCGCAGTGGTATCTCTAAATTCACTTTGGTCCAAAATTGGGCTAATGTTGCCATCTCTCGAGACACCCTCTTAGAACAGACGCAAATCCAAAATGGCTTAAAAGCCCTGTCCCATTCCTTACAGCCCATTTTTGTGAATGTACGCTATTTTAGTCACCCCACTTTAACATAAATAAACTTCTTCACCCAAATACTAATTAAATACAACTGACTGAATTATTTTCTCCATAAAAAATAAAAACAAACAACTCAGTCGTGGCTACTAAACGTGAATCAAACATTTGACGCGTCATTATGCACAGAACGTCATACTGTATAGTTAATAGAATTAAAGAAAATGTCTAACAAAACTAATAAAATCCCAGACTACATACAACTTTGGCATCAAAAACACAAGCAATTATCCGATATATATGCTGTCCTAAAGACTCACGCACATGAGTGAACAACTACAAAAATGCACAAGAAGATGAATTTGTTATAAGTGATGTCAACCAGATGGTAATTTCTATCACTATGTTATTAACATGAAATCTATAAGTATAATCTAGTCATATATCATTACGAAAATGTCATTGCATTGAGCTGCAGGTGCACACTTGGTCTTTAAAGGGAATGAGAGGAGCTGATTTGATTGGATATCACAGCAGCAGGCCTAAGCACACCTCTTAATAAAGTATTCATTCTAACACCACACCTTTTTACAATTATGCCGCTATGCACCAGGTTACCGCCTGCACCAGTGGTCATGAAAATACCAAGATTATATCTGCCACACCCACACATGCCAATGCTGCTTTATTTTTGCATTTGCATTGTGATCATTGGCAACAAGCAAGCAAAACCTCTTAAAAACCTATTACCCCAACCACCAGCAGCTCACAGCAATGAAATTAAGAACTTGGTTTATAAGACCTTGCTTTCTATACGTCTATGTGTCTGATGTATCCTAGTCAAGTGTATAAGGAGACCTGTACCTATTTCACATGTACATGAATATTTATCTCTGTATGAAAATACTCATCCAAAACTAGTTCTTAACCTATAGGTAAGACACACACATGCATTTACATAAACATACACACACTGAATGATAAATGAATCAGTCAGTGCGAGTTCTAATGAACCTGTGGAGCTAATTGCTTCCAGCAGTTACTGGCTCAAATGTAAATGAACTGATCAGAGGAGGGAGAAAAAAGGAGAGAGAGAATAAATAGATACTTAAGGGAGGGCGAATCAATAGCCACCAAGGCTACAGCTCCCAAAGGACCATCAATCATGATGACCAATCCCACTACTAACTCCCCCTTTCCCATCGCACACATATAATCACTCTCTTAATACTCAATGAATCTAAATTCAGACATGGGGTGATACATGCATTCATGTTGGGTTAAATGGAAATTCAGATAGGTTTCTGGATTCAAGCTGTCAAAGGGGGAAAAATGTAGTCGGGCAATAATGGAGCCTCATTTTGGGATGAAGTGCAATTAAGGCCTGGCTTACTTAAAAGCAGCAGTTTTAACCATGGTCACCCATGTAGTGCACATTTTTTTGCATTCTCTGCTCTAACACACCTGAGTCAGCTCATGAAGGGCTTGATAATTACCAGCTGAAATGAATCAGGTGTGCAGGGAAGCACAAAAAAATCTATACGAGGTCTTAGGACAGGGGTTGAGAACTGTTAAAAGACTGTCGGATATATACACAGAGACAGATATAAAATATAGAAAAGCATAGAAATAGACAAGGAAAAGCAAGAGGTAAGGATACATCATAAGGTGGTACAGTGAGGAAATCACACTCTCACAACCATTTTATTTTACCACTATTATAGAAGGGTCCAAAATCTAAGTCTATTTCTGGTGCTGTGATGATTTTATCAGTTAAGAAAAGCTAAGACAATTATAAAACAATATTTCTATTTTTTCTACTAATTGGATCACTATCAGGTGTTAGTTATTAAGCAACATGGCCTCAACTTGAAAATTCACAAACAATTCACATTACTTAATATGTATGAACAGTTAAGGAGGCGTATGAAGGTTAAGGTTAAGGGAAGAAGGTTAAAGTTAGGGTTAGAGAGTAGAGAGTTACCATTCATACCTTTTGTTATGACCTCTTTTGTATGAAAATAAAGAAAATCCAAGCATATTGCCCTTGTTTGAGGTCAGGTTCTATAAATATACAAAAATAGTTAAAAGTGTATGATAGGAGGAAACATTTATTACCATTTAGAGGAAAATTTGTGACATTACAACAATTCCAAAAATTTAAACAAATGCTGTGCGAACAGTGTATTTCAGGTCCATACAGTCACAATTACGGTGGAGAGAGGATACAGGCGCGAAGCCACTACACAACATTACATTTATTTACACAAAACGGCTATTACACACAGAACAGGCACACGAACACGAAACAGAAGACAAAAAGGACGGGGAACACGAGGGCTTAAATACATACACTGATTACTCACAAACGACACACAGGTGGAAAGGATCACATCACGGGACAAGGGCAACTAAACAAAAACAACAGCGCGTGGTCGCGCACGTGGCAGCCATCGCCATGGCCACCGCCACGCACGGTCATGCGCACAGCCGCGCGCGTGACACATACAGAGATTCCTAAACTGATTTGTCTCAGTTTTAAGTAATGCATCCTTCAGTAAGAACATAAAATAAGTAAAACTTATTTGTACATTTTTTTTTTGTAAATTATAAGATAAAAAAAACAGTTCTTGGTAATGAATTCAGACTTTTGGACCTTAGCATGTCATAGCTCTGCACTACTTTTTACTGATAAGGCCCTGGCTGCCTATGGGAAATCTCTAGGAAGTTTACAGTATCTTACATACGATGTGTCATCTCAGTCACCTAACAATTTGCTTGATCTATGCTATAAGACCTGAGGTGTTTATCACAAAGCAAGCACAACATATTAGAGTTTAATTTGCACTAAATATCCTAAAATATGCTGTTAATACACTCTGTGACTTTTGACAAAGTATATAGATATTATTAGTGATAAAACGGAAGGCTATATTCTCTGCCAGGCCCCATTTGGCTGCAGGAATGATGAACATTAAAGACCAGAATGAGCTACAATTGGTCTTTTTAGTCTTTGTGGTTTACAGCTATGGTAGTTTGGTCTATGTATTGGTTGACTAAATGTAGTGTAGCAAGATGAACCAATGCCACTCACATCCATGATTTCTCAGAACTGTTCAAATATACATTGTAAATTGTATATATTGGTTAACTGCTTTACCAATGATATTTTTGTAAGAATATATTTGCAAAAACATGGTGAAACTGAAATAACTGTGTGTCCCTCAGCTACAATCAACACTGCAATATTACAATATTTATATTCTCCTATGATAATCTGTCTTTCCCACATCATTAAAGAAACAATATAATTTAATTGACATATTGGGAAATTTCGAGTTTTCTTTCATTATGTATTGGTGAGTACATACATAAACTGTAAAACTTGAATGCATACACTAAACCGTAAAACATTAAATCTAGAACCCTTAGGTGTTCTTCGGCTTGTCGCCGAACTTCTATGTTCTATGTGTAACCCTACAAAAGATTATTTCCCTATTATAGAGGGTTCCACGTAGAACCCCCATAGGAAGCTAAGAATGCTTAACTATTCAAAGAACCCTTGAAGAACCTTTTTTTCTAAGAGTGTACTGGAGTGATGTATAATCATGCCAGGTTTTGGTCCTTGATCATCCACATGTCCTCTTGTAAAAGTTGACATTGCTCTCTCTCTGACGAGCCTTTCTGCTGATGTAAGAAAAATTTTATGAGCCTGTTTTTCATTTCACATCAACATTTACACCTTTAAATAACTACACACACACTAACCCAAATGAGAGGGAGAAAGAGGTTTTTTTTATTAATCCTCACACCTGGGTTGCTGCAGGCTGTTTGCATTCTATATGCTGGTCATTTAAATAACACACAACAGAAAGTCCAGAGATACTATAGTTGTATCAAGATTACATAAAATGCAGGTAACTTTCTGATACTATCTATGATTCTCACTAACCCCTTCTTGAAGAAGTCTCTTATCAATGACAGGAATGATCATTATCATATAATGAATATCAAATGGTGGGATGGACGTAGGGTTATTTTATATTTTGTCCCTCAAGTTCTATGTAAGACTAGATAACATGGTCCCCTGCTTGCCAAATTGTAACAATTCACACGACTCAATTCATATAAAACGTTACTCAGGTTAAAGTTATGGGTGGGGTTAGGGTTTGTATTTTTTCTTACGACTTTGTATGAAATTGAACAAAATCCTACCCCACCATCCTCACTTCTTTGAATTTGTATGACTTTTTTGTGAGATCAGGTTTTACCAGATTGTACATACACCCTCATGAAAATAAATATGCTATAGAGTTTGCAGGTACCTCACTGGATTGTTATTCATATAAATGGATGTTTGAAACACATCACCCATTCTCCTTCTTTCAACTGCACTTTAGATAAGCTACCAAGGTCATTTTTCTGAGCTCTGTGGTTGTACTACAATATTGTTTCAAAGTAGAGTCATAACTGATGAAAACAAATACCGCACTCTTAAATTGGGCAAACATGCATTTGTTTAGAAATTGCTTTTTCCAAGTCTGTGTAGATGAAGCACTGTGGATCCCTCCACCACTGGAAAGCATTTTTCTTTCCTTCACAGGACAAATGAACTGTCAGCGTTTAATGATAGATATTTGCATTGTGATACAGATTGTGTCCTTGGCCCTAAACATAAGATATAGATCTATTAATAATGAATTCAGATGAAGTGTTCCCTCTTTTCCAGGCTCGCTGTCGTAACGTCTTAATAGATGTATGCACCCATCACCAGTGGCTGTGGAGCGTTAGAATGGAGACTTGGCAATGCGCCATCTATCATATGAGCCCACTTTGTTATGTGTTGTTTTATCCAGTATCTGATACCTTTGTGTGGCCTTTCATGTATTACCATTTTCCCTTTGCATCATAGTGTGGTTTTAAAATAGACCCTTCCACATTACAGTGTATAGTCTTTTGCCTTTTCCTTTTCATACACTTTAGACTTCATAAAATCAAGAAGAGGTGAATTTATTATGGTTTACATTATCATGATTGTATATGTGTATGTGAAGTGTGTTTGTCTCTTTGTGCATTAGGTCTTAGGGCAGTAAGTTCTGGAGTGTGTGTGTATCTGTGTGCATAAATCTTTATGTGATTGTGAGAGTCTGATACGATGCTGATACAGTGGAATGTAGTATTTATAGCTTTATTGGAGTCAAGCTGAGCTGCTGTGATGGTTCCTTCTCACTCTGCTTGTTTCATTATGGGGTTCCTGCCTCAATAAATCAGTCCAACATTCATTTATTCATTCATAACCTACAGTATTTGTGTACAGAAAAGGGATCAGAGTATCATTACAATCACACAATGTCTTTGCTACCAGTGACATCATTTAGATCTGTACACAGCACATTTAATTTGAAATGAGCTTTAAAGTGCAAAATGACAGCTTTAATTTAAGTTCATATATGTGTAGGAATTTGTGTAGGAATTACAGCCCTTTTTATACATTGCCCTTCATCTTTAGAGGACCATATGGAATTGGACAGTTGGCTGCTCAGTTGTTGATTGGCCTGCGGTGTGTCATTGCATCATTAGTTCATACACAAGAGAGCTAACAAAAGGAGTCTGGAGTCTGTTTATGTAGTGTCTCAACATGGTGGCTAACAAGTGTTAATGCCACTAAAGCAAATCAGAATAAATCAATCAGAGACATAGATAAAATATTATTACTTTGCACTGCTAATCTTAGCTATAGCAAACAGCATGACCATGGAAGACTGCAGTAGTGGATGACCAAAAATAATTTAATGATTAAAAATATGCATTTTTATTCCATAATGTGACATATTTCAGAGTAAAACAGGCTTAACGTTTTTGCTCATTGATAGCTGGGGGGATAAAAAATGGCATGGTGTTATCGGTCAATATCAGCAATTTCCTCAATAATAATAATAATAATAATAATAATGTAGAAAAACTGTTGAACAGAACAAGATGATGTGTGAGATTACCATAAAAAACAACAACACATCCACAAGTGCCACAAAATGTTTCCACCAGCTGAACAGAAACAAGATAATTGTCCCAAAGAAGTCAGTTAAACTGCAAATTATACAATCTTGTGAGATGAGTAATAATAATAGCAATATAGAATATTAAAAATAATAGAGTAATACACATAACACAAGGAACACAGATGATCAATCAATAAATCAATCAATCAATCAAAGGTTACAACATGGCAAACAAGTATACACCTAGATTGACATATTAATGAGGTTATATCTGAAAATTTTGTTATTTTAAAATATCAAGTCAAAGTTTTGACCTTCAATAAGGTCAAAGTAGATACAAATTTTCAACTTTTGATTGTTTAAACTATTAAGCAATATTTGGGTGTAAAACTTCTCACATATATTCAGTGACATGTAAATACCATATTTTTAACTAACTAATTTTTGCCAAAAAAGTAAGAACCTTATTGTCACGGATGTCGCGGCGGGACGGAGGGCACAGGCACAAGTCCTTGCGCACACACACATTTATTTTAATGAAAACACACTCTACAAACAACATGACATAGAACAATCAACCACAAACTGGATGGGAACCACAAGGGCTTAAATACATACACTGATTATACTCCCAAACGACACACAGGTGGGCTCACTTAACAAGACTAAACAGGGCGGGGACATGAAACAAGGACTAAACAAAAACACACACACATTACACAAAGCGTGTGGCACTTGTCGCTTAGCAAGGCGGCGTGCACGTGACACTTATAAGGTCTCGACATAGAATAGAATGCTCCTTTATTGTCACATATACAAGTACAGTGAAATTGATTCTTCACATATCGGTAAGCTGGGGT
>JAOUQW010000049.1:4492795-4516391 GCA_028565825.1 Olivaichthys viedmensis | reverse complement strand
TGGCAGAGCTGAGGCTTGAACCCACAACCTTCTGATCAGTAGCCCAGTGCCCTAACCACTGAGCCACCACTGCCCCACATACAGTATACTGTACATGCACACATTCTATTTGTCCAGTTACTTTTGGTTCCATGAAATGGGAAGGTTGTGTATTAAAAGGGCTGTGATTGCTATATAGATCCTGTATGGATGTAAATTGAAGCTGACATCATTCACTTTAAACTTGCTGAGGTTTATTGTGGTGCAGATTAAAATCTAAAACTAATTTACCACATGTTATTTATGAGGGTCAATCATCAGTGACCAAAAAGTTTTAGAATAACTTATATATTGCTTCCCTACCACATACTTTATGTTTCCTACCAAGTGTTTTCCCAGAACTTTAGAGCTAACCCTTAATACCCTGGTGTGTTTGTTGCCAGGTTGTTGCACAGATGCTGTTCCCTCCCTCCACAGTGAGAGTGTTTTAGCACTTTGGTTCTAATTGTTCTGGTAACAGCTATAACAATAACTTTAGGTAGCTAGAATTCCACCACAGACCTGAGCTTGGCCCTGACAAAGAACGTTCCCCCAGCCTTAAGTGCAATGAAGGACCTCTATATGGTCCAGCTGAGACTTAGATCTACATATGTTAAGACTAAGGACTACTCCAATTTAAAGGTTGAGTTTGTTTGGTTTAGCAAATGACAGTAGACCAAGTAGACTAAACTTGAATAGCTCTTCAGGGTAAATGTGCTGGCAGTAACTTTGACTGTGGTCATTTTCTTTCCATTGTTTCCTCAGTTTAGTGAGCGATTGAGGAATCCCATAATTGCTCTCCAACAGAGACATAATACCATCACACTTGTTTTCCACCTGGGCTTACCATCATCAGACCATCCTCAGCCCTTGTCTTTGAGAAGCAAGAGAATGCTTCATGTAACTTTGGTCTCAATTATTTCCAGCGGCCAGTTTTATAAGGCCATTAAACAAAGAGCTGCAAAAGTTGAATACCAAATCCAGTTTTATGCCAAATCAGTTGGAATCCTAAACATGAGAGAAGGCTTTAACCCTATGGCTGGGGTTAAACTTGCTGTTAAATACGCATATGTACGTATATGCAAGATGGTCACCATATGTATCCTGTGTCCATTTGGCACATTGATTGTGCACATCCCAAAAAACGTATGCATGTAGTGCAATACCAACGTAAATGGTGGGGGCAGTATAGTGAAGCAATATGCCGATCAGAAGGACAAGAGAAATGTACTCTCCGTTGTGGTGACGAGATTGGTTTAATGGCCTGATACACCATCTACATTGGTGCAGCTGCCGCTGTTTCTGACGTTTTCTTAAATTACACATTATCATAGCCTCCTCAACGCCTGCCATCTTCACCTTTTACCTCGTTGTGCAAAAAAAAAAGAGGAAGTGGTCGAAAAAAGTATTCCAGTGCTGGTGAGTTATGTTTCGGCTCTGACCTGCCCCCTAATGGGCAGAGTTTTTAATCCTCCAGATATACAAAAGGTACGGAAGCAAGTATGTGAACAATGATGCTCGAGTAGCTGCGGTGTCCGCACACGTAGTCATGTGGCAAGTATAACCCTGGTCTATCAGACCAGCTGTCTTGTTGAAGGGATCAAATTCCAGTTTGTCTTAAGAGCATCGCTTACAGACATATTGGGTTAACTACTGAGCCCCAGTTAGTCAGTGTAAACTGCTTCCTACGTTTTCTGTATTTTTCTATGTCAAAATATTATCGTTCTTAGGGTTTGGGTTGTGTTTTCTTTGCATAAAATATGTAAAATGTTTAAAGAAATGTGGTTCTTTTGTTTGTTTGTTAATGGACTTATATCTACTATTATACTGTACAGATGTGTTTATTGAGGTTACATATCTTATTAGCTGAGGTTGTGCTGAATCTGGAGATTTATAACAGTTGATGGTACCCTTAATAAAGAATGACATCGTGGTCCTGCAAAACACGATGTCACACCGCTGGCTGGGCGGATGCAGGTGCGGGCTCCAGGCGAGGAGGCAAGATGTAGACAGAATCAAGGGGTTTGGCAAGCTCGGTGTTGGGTCGTGTGATGAGCGATTGGGGTGTCGGAGGCACAGGCAGAGACGAAAGTCGGATAATCATGTCTGGGGTCGAGCACAGGTAGGCAATCCGGGAAGCACAGGTAGGCAATCCGGGAATCTAAGGTATCGGAAACAATACTGAGCACTGAGTGGAGATGTTTGAGGCGTTTTGTAGGGGAAGCGTGATTGCATGCCAGTGGTGTGTGATTGAGTCGGGATTGGGAACAGGTGATAGCGATCAGAAGCTCGACAAACTTGAAGGCGGAAGTGAGCTGGCCGGCTTGCTGTGTGCTTTAGGGGAGAGCAGGGATGCGACATTCGGTGAGAACGGGGATGCGGCATTCGGGCAGACCGGTGAAGGCATGACACACTAAGAGACGCAAAAGCAAAAAGGGCTTAATGTAGGTCTCAAAGGAGTAATTGGGTTTCATATAAATGAGATTGTTAAGAAAACCTACAATCACAAATCCCGCCACTAGCCCTAACATTTGTTGTCTTGTAATTTCTTATGCATGTTGGCTCAAGCAAAAATCTCTTCTGCTCTGAATCTGTATAATAAGTTCTGAAGGTTACGGTTAGGGTTTGAGCCGGGGTTAGCATTTGTAGCTTTTCTTGCAAAATCAAACGAAATCCAACCACATTGCCCTCACTTGTTCAATTTCATATTTTTTTTTTTCATGAGATCAGGTTCCAATATACACATATACAGCAGGATAAAGTTTCTCCAAGACCATGCAACATGAAAGACAATACTAGGGGTCAAATATAAGTCATGTGTGCAAACAGTTACAGCAAGAAAGTGCAGCACAATACACACAGGGGAGTGTAGGTAACTACACAGTACACCCAAGTTTCACATTTAGACCGTACAGGTGTAAATGGTGGCGTGGGGGCTTTTAGTCTTATTTGTTTAGTTCAGGTCAATGTTGGGAAGCAAAAAGGTAGTGAATATTTGTTCAAACATGTTGAATTTTTATTAGGTTTTATTAGATTAAAAAACAGTACATGAACATGCAATGCTGTCCTGCGGACATTTTGTTACTGTTTGGGTTCCATAAAGAATTGCCATGTTAAAATCACATTAACTGTTAAAGACAGTGTTTAAAGTATGCTGTGTGATCTTCAGCGGTGGTAGAAGTACACAAATTCCTTACTCAAGTAAAAGTGAAAATACTCATCTAAATAGTACTCTGTAGTTGAGCTTCCTATTCTTTACTCAAGTTAAAGAAAAAGTCACAATTGCAAAATAAGTCTGCGCCTCAAATCACATACTGATTTTCATTACTGACGATGAATTGGTGTGTCTTCCGCCAAGGAACGTGGGCTTACTAATAAAGCTTACTAAAGTCAGCTATCCCCAATCTCTCAAATGTTAGCTAGCATGATAATAACGCTGATGGTACAAGCTAACTTGCATGCTAATGAGTAACCGATAGGTAGTGATATGTAGTAGGTCACTTTTTTTTTGTTTTGAGGGAGATTTCTTAAACATCGAAAAGTTTTTTTTTCCAGTTGTTTTAATCCTTCCTTTTTGGTGTAAGACACTGCATGTATGTGTACAAAAGCCTATCGAACGTAAAATGTACAAATTATTTACAAATAAATACATCAAGGGATCATTCGGCCTCATGTTCTTGTTATCACATCTATTAGACTTTAGATTGGTTAGGAATTTTAATCTGCTTAAAGCTGTTTGATGCAAAAAAGTCATCTTATGACTTCCCAAAATATGTGGATTACAGAGTAATTGATTTGTTTTAAAATGTAGTAAGTTAAAAGTAAACAGTTTTCTTTTGAAATGTAGTGAGTAAAAGTCAAAAATAATAAATGAAAGAAAAATTTAAGTGAAGTACAGTAAATAAATTATTTTGTTACTTTTCACCTTTTGATTTTACCTCTGGCACACCATTGCTGTAAACTTGGCCAAGCTGAAATTAGGACTACAGTACCTTTTGCACAGGCCTATACTATTACTAAGGTGGCATAATTCATGACTCTACTTATAATTAAATCTTTAACTTTGATAAATGTCACATGCAAGGACAAATGCTGGTATGATTGTTAGCTCTCATTGCCACACAGCAGATCTTTTGTGCCAAATTACATCCTTTTTTAAAGCTGAAAATTGGATCAAGCTGGCTAAAAATCAAAAAAATTGTAATGCATTTGGGAGGATTTTGATTAACATAATGAAAAAATAGCCCATGTAAGTTTATCATTCAACTCAGGGAGAGAGCGAGCAGCCTGAGGACTTATTCAACCTCAGCTTCTACTAGCAGTGTTCTCAGGATTGGTCTGTCTCGCCGCATTCCCTGGGTATTTATGGAAAAACATTGGGCTTTATGAGCAGCATACTTAATGAGGGCCTGAGAGGTATGGAAGCTGCAGATGAAGCCATATATCTGCCTTAAAGGAGCCGCTTCAGAGATGGCAGCCGCATTTTAACCACATTTTACACACCATCTGGCCCGTCACTTCATCTACCCACTGAGACTGGAGCACCACTCTCAGTGACGGAGCTTTTATTACCAGGTGATGTGCAGGTTAATGATAGACATGATTGTTTTAAGCAGAGATGATAATAATATACAACCTCTTGAACTGCTCTTTGACTTAGTGAGTTCATCAGATAAAATAAATGCAATGTTAAGCTCCTTGGGTTTGTTTTTTCCCCCTATGACTGCAAAGCCAGTACAACTCAACAGTACAAGTGTTTTAAATTTGAATTTAAGTACAACTAACAAAAGCCAAAAAACACTTTTTTTTATGTTTGGTGCAATATTTATATGTATATCAATATATAATTTGTCGGAATTAACCTGGATCTGACTTTTTAGTAGAGTGTAAAGCATATTTAGAACTGGTTATGTATCTATACAATGTAAAATAATAAATAATAATAAAAATAAATAGGAATTAATTGTATTTTAATTAATTAAATAATTGCTGAATCAATTAAATAGTTAATTAATTATTCTCTACTTCACGCTAATTCTTCTCTAATTATTCACTTTTTTATATTTGCATGATAAAGATCTGGGTGAATTCAGTACAATAATTGATTAAATATATTTTTAAAGTTTTTGGTCAAAGTTTATAATTTTTACAACCTTATTATTGCCTACTTTTTAGTTTTGTCTGGCTGATTATGCTATTAGAGAAAAAATAATTAGCCTTTTGTTTACTTTATCAAAAATATCAATCCTGTTCCTCTTTAAGCTAGTGAAGGTTTATTGATATATCAGATGAGACAACAGGGCAGAAATTACCCTTGTTTATTTCTCCTGCTCCAATAATGAAAGATCCCATTTACAGGGCAAAGCACTGACAGGTACCACATTTTGGTGAGTAAAAATTGGGGAAATTTATTGGCATTTATTGTAATTGTAGCGTCCTAAATGGCTCTGCTTGGTCCAGCTCCTGAGGTTTAAGGTCAAGTTCGTTGCTGGTGTGGGATACATTTGAAACTTAAGAGTCACTCAACCAGTGATATTTCTTCGAATATCTACAGATGCAGAGGAGCCTAGCAAAAGGTCCCCATCCAAAATTCCCCATAGTATATCTTTAAGTGCATCTGTTGTACTTAAATTAAAGGGTACACAATTATACAAATAATTTTCAATAGAATAAAAATTTAAGTGCTTATAGCTTCTGCAACCTAAAGACATGTTAGTGAAAAAAAAACATTTAAATGGCAAAGTAATCAAGTATAATAGGACTGACATGATTTCTTCATTCACCAACCTTTCCAACCTTTCAATGTAACTAAGTAGATTGATTATTAATCTGGTGAGCTCTTTTGTGTAGTAAACTTTCTTCCATTTTCATTTATGTATCTTGGAATATTTCTATCATATATAAATTCATAAATGCAGACTTGTTTCTGTGTAGTATGATACCAGTGTCTGACCCTTATTTTAGTGAACAGGTGTTTGTTTAGCAGGGCCATGTTGCAGATGGCAGCATAATTAACAATAATTTTAGCAGTGTCACTCAAGTGAAAGGTCTTGATTAGCTAACTAACCTCCTCATCTCTCTGTGACTGGGATCAGTGTTCATTATAATACTCCTTATAAAAACAGTTATTCTCCCTTTTGACTCTTCACACTCCACTCTCCACCATATAATACTAAAATGATCCATAATTTTAAACCAAATGTGACCTACAGCATGCACAGAATATTATATAAAATAATCCATAGTATGAATAGTAGTTAACCAGCTTCTCTTGAGGTTTAAACTGAGTTTGCTGTATTCAGAAAAATGTGAGATTTGTGTATTTAATTATCTAAATTAATGCCAATGAAGGTCATTAAACTGGTGTGTGTTTCATACATTTTCAAAATGTATGAAAGCAGGGCCAATAAATAGGGTGGTGTTTTTGTGGGGAAAGGGTAATCATGTAAAATTCACAGACTACAAGCTAAGATTGTGTTACAATAGCAGCAAAAATGGCAGATTCCTACATGTTGCACCTTCAGACATCAGCTACTGAGGATGTAATCACTAGTTTAAATTATAAAGAGCTCACTGGCTTTAAAGGTACTTGTGTCTGTTTAAATACTGGGTGTGTGTCTATGGGTGGGTGATAGAGAGAAAGAGAACGAGAACTCTATATCCTTATCTGGTCTGGTGTCATGACTCATTATATTTAGAGTCAATTTGCATAATGCAAGAGGCATCAAATTCGATTTGCATAATGTATTTGATTACACCTGTTATTAGCTGTGAGTGACATTGATTTAGCAAATGGGCTGGTTTAAGGTCAATAGTGCCTGTCACCTTCTCCACTACTGAGTGTCAGAGTATTGATGCTGTTTTAAACTATCTCTGTCCTTCTTTAATCTCTGTTAATCTTTGTTCCTGCCCTATACCTCAGGGCATGAGCAATAGAAAACAGGGATAACTTACTTGGAAAGAAATAAAAAAAAAAAATCCTTTCTTCAGAAAAAGTGGATTTTTGAGGAATTGTATGTTAAAAACAGGTATTGTACATGTACATGGAAATGGCTTAAAATACTATAGACTTAAAATGAAAGCATTCGTCTCAGTTACTGCATTCATGTATAGGTAAAAAAGAAAGAAAAAAAAGGAATTATTTTGAATGAAGGCCATTTCCCATGAGGCTATGACCCCTAAATATGTCCCTAGCCTTAACATTAAGTGCAAACAAAACAAATTATCTTGTTTTCTAGACCTACAGTAGGCTGCAAGTAAAAGCAAATAATATAAAAGACAAAAATTATGCAAATTATGCTACAATAATCAGTAATTTCTGAGGCATTCCCACAAAACATATGTGTGCATGTATATATTAATGTGATACATACAGAGCTCACAGCTGCATTGTATGTAACAACCACACAAGCGTGCAAGGCCTTGACATAAAACAAATGCTGAGCAGTCTAATAATCCATACAAAAAGACTGACATTAACACACGCAGAGAAGTTAGAAGGGCCGGGAAAAACAGTATTGATACACCGCACATCGCCCTCATCAGAGGCTTTCAGTGTTATTAGCCACTTTATTAGCCAAAGACATTCCATTTGGGAAATGGATATGGCCGAAGTTAGCACTCACAGGCCTGGAAAGCCACATTAATCCATGGTAATTACCCCAGAGGAGAGCAAATCAAAACGAACTAATGCTCAGTGTGATCATCAATTTCCCCCAGAATGCCCTACATTTTCATAGAGGAAGACCCTCATTCCAGTTACCGCTGCCCGACATTCTCTAAGTTTAGCTATAAATCCAAGCATGTCCTTGGATAACAAAACATCAGGGCGACACATTAGAGCAAATTAGGCTATTAACATTGAAAAGAGCATTTACGCAAAGGATCAATAGGCCTCTGTCTCGTTTAAAGGACCCTGCAGTGTCCTTAAACCATTAGAGAGAGATTATGATTCGGTCGTAATTTACGAAATGCAAATGGGACAGTAAACAACACCACCCAAACCAATAATTACTCTACCTTAGGTGATGGGACACCTTTAAAGGTTTAGGAAAAAATAATCTGAAATCATGGTAACACTTCAGTATAGGGAGTCACATATTAGACATTAATTGATAGCTAATACGTGAGCATATAAGTAGTGTATATAGCAGTTATTTGGCAACATTAACAGCTGATTAGTGCTTTATTTATATTCTTACCTTATATTGTAGGTGTCACCTGCTTCTCCTTAATAACTACTGTGTCTGGAAATGTGCAGGTTAATTAATGATTAGTAAAATGATTGTACCACTCTAGTTATGCTCTCAATCCACTGTCGCAACACAAGACGTATACAGAGATAATTCCTCATAAATGAATTGTATATGTGCAGTGCAGCTCTGTTTTACAGTGCAAACTACCGTGTAGTAACCAAGACAGTTGAACTCAATTACTCTAAAATATGGCTGTCAGGTTTTGAGTCTTATAGGAGACATTACTGAAAAATGAAGTTAATAGTGTGTAAACAGGATATTCAGATTGATTTTAATTTCATGTAATTATTTCTCAAACAATTAAACTTTAAAAATGTACTTTAAAGATCACTCATTTCAGTTTACAGTAGTTATTAAGGAGAAGCAGATAACACCTACAATTTAAGGTAAGAATATGAGAATATTAAATAAAGCACTTAATAAGCTGTTAATGTTGCCAAATAACTGCTGTATTCACCACTTATATGTACTTATTTTAATGTTTAAAATAAGAATGTGACTTAATGGTCTCTTTATTATTGATTTTAAAAAGTTTCAGCTAAACAACAACAACAAATAAATTAGACTATACACCAACAAAGCAGCAACAAATAATACGATCAAGGCGGCAATAAAATCTCTATTTATTTTTCCAGTCCCTGTTGAGATGAGTTATATATTAGTTTACTTTTATCTTTTGAGGAGTGGAAGCCTAAAATGATCTTTTCATTATCTTCTTGAGCAGCCAGTCTTTTGACTTTAGCCGTGTTGTTGAATCTCGATGAATGTTGGACAGGCGCCTCCCCTTCCCCCAGCTTTCACAGTAATAATGGCTCTAAATGGAAATAAAATGACTTTTTCCCTTTTCATCAGTTGTTATGCTAAAACGCTAACCTCCGAGTGACCGCAGTGTGAGGACGGGGCCGGGGGTCTGCTGGGGGTCTGCCAGGGTCTGGCTGAAGCTGAATAGGGCAGAGGGAGAGCCTTCTGTTCTCCATATGGCCGCATTGTCTTGGTAATGCAGCACGCTTCTGGTCTCACTGCTACAGATTACACTGCTGCTTTGGTTCACACACACACACACACACACACACACACACACACACTAGCAGGCAGCAAAAAGGTCCCCAAACAAGGGAGTGTGTAATGCCCCACAAGTATGGCATGTTAGATTAAACGCCTGTACAGACACACAGATACACACACACCTGAACACGTTTCAATAACTTGCACACTTCAGCTTTTGGTCAGCGGGGCCACTAGAAGCCTCAGAGATAAAATGACATTAAGGAGCCCGATAAACTTTTTAAAATTTTTGAAACTTAAATATTTTTTGAGGAAATGACACAAATATGCACACACTAGTATTTAAAATATGCATTTCTTTCTTTTTTTCTTTTCTTTTTTCTGTCCTGGTTTCATTTCTCCATCACTGTTTTTTTTTCTCACTCTGTTTCTTCCCATTTTTACGCTCTCCTTTCTCTACCTTCTCATCCCTCACTCTCTCTCTACCTCCATTCTTTCCCCCATTCCTTCATTTCCTCCCCAGCCCTCTTTCTCTGTCGTGTTGTGGCGTACATCTCTGCATCGTGTTCACGGCGTGTACTGGAAATAGTTTAGAGCTGTCTTGTGTCCGCTTGTGTCTCCACTCCGAGTCCTGCAGTAGTTCAAGGTCACCTGGTCAATGAATATGAAGGCTCTTCCTATTACAACTCTGTCAAAGACAAATAACAAAGTGTTGCTAAATGAAATGCTACATTGCACCATTTTGTGGAGGACAAGGGACATTTTCAGCATGGCTGCCCGCGCACTCGCCTCACGGCCGTCCCCTGGTAGAACCACTTTGTTTGAACCTAAGGAGTGAGAATTGACAAAGCAAGCTGGGAGCATTTGTTTCATCTGCTAAGCCAAAGATTGAAAATGATTTCCCAACGCCCGTCTGAGGATCCTGTGAAAGGGGTCATCAATTATTTCCTGCCTGCCTGCTGCTGGTGTGTGGAGGCTGTTTTTACTGAACACAGGTTTCTGCCTGAGCGGCTGCCGAGCCAGTCTCTTAGCCGCACGTTATTGATGGAGAAAGAGGCCAAAGTAAACAGAGTCCTAAAGTCCTCAGGCACTTTCTTATTTTTTCTGTTGTGTTTTTTTCTCTCCCTGTTGTTCTGGTGGCTGTTGGCTGATCAAGTGGATTAATTCATTTTAAAGCCAACATAATAAGTGGTGTCATTTTTTACAGTGCTGTCTGTACGTCCTTTTACCCTTTTCTACAAATATGAGTAAAATATAAGGTCGCCTGTTTCATTTCATACCATTTTCAGGACAAAGACACACTGTTTAAAATATTCACAGGCTGTCCCTCCACATTTAGGTATATTTCCATTACAATTAACCTATGAAGAGCTTTTTGACCCTCCTGACAAGTACATCACATCTAAAGGCAACCTCATATGTGAAGACAGTGTGGTACAGAAATGCATATATCCATTACTATTATTAAACATTTTGTTATTATTAACGCTCTAGGATAGACTGGTTACAAAGGAAATTATGTACCTAGCACAGAGGCCTTTGTAAAAAAAAAGAAAAAAAAAGACCTTGTGGTCTTTAAGCTTTATGGGCATACTTTATGTAAACATGGGCCTATCATAAGCTCTTAATAGTAACACAGGTTAATTCTGATTTCAGTGAACTAGTGAAGACTCAGCTGTAAGCAAACCTGCCGCTTTTTTGTGAAAATTGCCTTTTAAATTGGCTTTTAAAACGGCAAGCACTAGGCTAATGTCTGGAGGCCCAGACTCAGCCCAAGCCTGTCAGTGATTTATGGTGTGGGTCAGCCGTAAATTGACTCGTATGCAAGGAATGCAAATGGAAGTAGGACCATTTGATGGAGAAGCTCATTCCCGGTCTTAAATGTTCTAAATTAACCACACTAACTCACATGCCATGATCTAAACAGACATTTTTCTTGCTCTTCAACCCACCTGCCCCTCCCTCCATCCACCCTAAACTACACCTGAATCATAAGTCAATTTATTATGCAAACAATGATATTGCTCCGGATTTTCGAGGATCAATGAGTTTGATGAAGAGGGTTCATTTCGGGAAATAAACCTATGAAATTAGCTCTGCACTGGAGTGAGTATGTAAATTGATTTGGGCAAGATACGCAGAGAAAGGCAATGTTTCATTTAATGCAAAAAGCTGCTTCCGATGCAACAATAAACTGAAGCCGAAAAAATTTTCTGCAGATTCACATTTATCCTTTACCTAACCATCTAGCTGATTAGAGTCTGGAGCTTTTGTTGCACACTTCGTCTCCTCCTATTCAAGAGTACAAGCATTAGATCTATAATGGTATGATAATATAATGTTTGTCTAGTTCATTAAACCTAAACTATTCCCTCTCACACTTTCTGATTAGCCAAATGGAGCACAGTGCTTGAGAGGAACAAATATTGCCTGTATGCTTCGAGTGTTTTCAGCATTCAGTAAAAAAAACTGACACCAGTCTCATCATGCGCTGGATTAATCCATAGCCTAATGCTTCTAAATGCATATGCAATTATACGGGAATTGAGTAATACACTGTGATTCAAAATGGTAATAGCAATTCAACAGAAGCCAAATGGCTCAAAACACCATGTTTAACATATATACTTATTGTCCAGTGGTCTGTGCAACACAGATTATTGTTGCAAAATGCTGCTGCTGAGTAAATGCTGCTAGACTGAAGATAATGATCAGCAGTATTGGCAGTATCAGTGATCAAGTGGGATACCTGGACTGTACTTAGTGAACTGAATGTTGCTTTATTCGGAATTTGTAAAAATCCTTTGTGGAATACCTCAATACGAGGCTTTGTTTGATACTTCATGTAGCCTGATATGCAGAGAAAGCTAGCACAACATCTTTGTGACCGTGTTTTATCCCAAGGGCTGGAGGATTTGCCAAAAGGGACAAAAAGCTCAGAATAACACAATTCCCTCTGGACCATCATTAAATGTTATTCCATCAAATGTACAGACAGTTTACAAGCTGCTCAATTTGTAATGCTATCGTCTTTGCCCTAGAGATACACTTTAGCTCTTGTCTGTTTATAGATCTGTGAGGTCTTTTAAAAATACCCGACAGGGGCTGTTTCATTACCACAATCTATTCAAGGAGAGAGTCAGAGAGAAAGAGAGTAGGGGGGATGAGACGATAAAAATATATAAGGTAAGTTAATGAGGTAAATTTGAGTGAGATTTAGGCTTGTTTTCTATAAAATCTTCAGTAGGATGACTATTCAATTCAATTTAATTTTATTTGTATGGCGCTTTTAACAATAAACATTGTTACAAAGCAGCTTTACAGAAATGCAGGTCTAGATGAAGATCCCTAATAAGCAAGCCAGAGGCAACAGTGGCAAGCAAAAACTCCCTGAGACGACATGAGGATGAAACCTTGAGAGAAACAAGACTCAAAATGGAACCCATCATCTTCTGGGTGAAACCCGATAGTGAGATTTTGATCATTACAGCATATAGTCATAAGGCTATATATAGTAGAAGACTATGAGGACGATTATAAAATGGTGTCATATTTACTTAGCTAAAATATAAAATAGTAAATAGGACCAATAAAATCATTTCAAAGTTAACTACCCTGCATCTGACATTGCCTCTGCCACTAATGTCCCTGATGTATGGACATTTGGAGTTTCATACAACCTGTTCTGGGTGACAACAGTCCATTGTGTTCTTGTTCTTATTTTGTTCCTTTAACTACTGAGCCATGGTTGTGTGGGCTCCAGATCACAAGGACAGACGCTGAATAATGTCTTCCTCCTCTTTTAAAAAGGGCCATGCTTGATTGATTATAGAATGGCTTTGCCAGAATAGCGGAGACTGTGGCTTTTGTCCAAATCTGCACAAAGAGAGGTCTGAAAAAAAAACAAGAGTTACAGCTGATGCTCCAATATGCCATTCCTGAACATTTTGAGACCACCGGGGTTTGTTGTTATGAACAAATTAACCATCCTAATGTTTTCACTGAGCTGATCCCAATGTATATGTAAATGTACACATATGGGAACGATTTCCGAGGTTGAAAAGCAATAGCAAACAATATTTTGAGAAGCATCAGATTTGCCATTTCCCTTCTTTAAGAATCTCTCTCTCTGTCTCACTCCTTCTCTCTCATATATTAACATATCCATCCTTTATGTCATCGCCAATATGTTCCCAGACGCTCTGCCATACTGAAATGCTGAAACCAGTTCTGTTGGGAACCAGAGCCCGAGGCCGAGAAAGAGACACTTGGGACGCGCGCACACACACAGAGCTGTGAAATAATTTGAATGATCCTGTATTTAAGCAGCCTGTATCTGCTACACCAGATGAGACATACGCAAGATTTACTACCTCTCACATTATGGGTTAAACACATTCAGTGAAAACTGTGCCGGAGGGAGGCTGCAGTCCTGTGGGGACGTTTGAGCTCTGTTCCTTCCCATTCAAACAGAACAAGCACAAAGCTTTTGTGACAAATACCCTCCGAGACTCCTCGATATCAATGCACATGCAAAGATGGAATCTGATCGGCTTGTGCTATTCATGTTAGAATTTTTTTTTTTTTAAAGGGATTCATGTGCCTTTTGATTCATAGTGTACCTAATGAAGTCATGTTTTATGTAGAACGTTAAAGTGAACACCACTTAATCAAGGCAATCTCCAGGTTACCTGATACTGCCAACCTGATCTCGTGAAAAATGTGTACACATTCAAACAAGAGAGGGCGATGTGGTTGGATTTCCTTTGATTCCATAGGAATGAAGTCGTAAGAAAAGTTACAAATTCTAACCCAGCCCTGAGCCCTAACCTTTATAACTTTTTTAATATTAATTGAGTTGTGCAACATGCTACGAATTTGTTTGTGTCAGGCCATGTTGGATCCTAATAAGACCGAATACTTCTTAAAACAGATTCTGGATACCAAAATGTAGCTTAAAATGCAGATATTTGGCAACAGGGTCTCACACTTGCAAATTCGTAACAATTCACACTATTTGTATGAAAGGTTCCAAAAGTTAAGGTTAGGGTTATAGAAGGGCTTAGCGTTTATACTTTTTCTTACGTCGTATGAAATCAAACGAAATCCAACCACATCACCATCGCTTATTTGAATTCGTACAAATTACTCATGAGATCATGAGAAAAATGTAAAACCATTGAAATCTTCTTAATAAACTTCTCTTTTCCATAATTCCCATTAACCAACACGGACCCTCGCCGTGGTTGGATAATAATAATAATAATAACCCAAGAATAAGTCCTGTTGTTCGGGCTATTTAACAGCATGGCTCCCGGGGTGGGGGGACATTATCACTAAGTGTGTGATAGTGACAGAGATTGGCTTAAGTATCTTCACTGTGTGAGTCCAGTCTTCAGTCTTTAATTCATGTCAGAATAAGAGGCACCCCTGCCAGGACCATATCAGCATGATTAGGCTCACTTTTAACCAGCATTCATAGCACCGTCCACTAGCATCCTGCTGCACCAGAGACACTCTCATCAGCACTTCACTTACACACACAGCATAATGGAGGCAGTGTCGGAGTGGGGTGCAGGCGCAAGTGTTTTTATTGTTTTATTGTGTATTTATGTGTTCAGTAATTTCACTTTGCATTGTGCGAAAACAGAATGGACTCAAGTGGATGATGAGGTGGTAGAAAATTCGGATAAACAATCATATTGGTCTGGGAATAGGAATATTATTTGTGTAGTATCTGGGAACAAATCCCTATTTAAATTTTTGGTTTGTGCAAATAAGAAAAAGTTCCTCACACAAGTTGTTTGGTATCATTTTACTTATGGTCTGGGTTCATAGGGTTACATGAAACTTACATAAATCCTTCCTGACAACTGACATAAACCAACATAAACATTTATAAAGACTTTTTTCAACAGGTATCAGCTGTCTTAGAGACTGCTTTTCTCTATTTTTCCAGGCTGATTAACCTTAGAACGTCATGAGAGCTGACTTTGTAACTCAGTGTACTTCTGGTATGTCAGAGTCACATAAACTCTAATTTAGGGCTGGAGAAAATATGCATAAATGTCATTATGGTGTCATAGCATTGTCTTCAATGTAATAATCTTATAGGAAGAAATTTAACTTAGGGGGAAAATTGTAACTCTTTCTATGAAGGCCATATGTATAATGACCTATGAATACATTCATAACATGTGATAATGCATTTGTAAGGCATTATAAACGTTGTTGTAATTACTTATGAAAATGCATTACACTTTATAGCAATGTTTATAATGCATTATGAATTGTAAACAGAATGCATTATGAGTAGTGTTCATAACACATTATATCGTCAATACCAAATAAACTCCCAGTTTGCAAAGTGCATTATATTTAGTTACAGAAACACTTTTAAAGTATCTGGAATTAAAATACATTTTATTCATGAGTGTAGATTATTGACGAACATATGATAATATAACCTAATTATATGTATTTGCAAGCTCTAAGTAATGTAAGACATTTCAAACAAAAATGTTTATTAAACAAAAAGCATTTCCAATGTTCCAGTGTTTTGTTTCTCACAATTTGATCAAGCCCAAAACTACACTGCAGTTATATAGAGAGGTAGACCACTAAATAATAAGCAGGCTTTGGTAGTGTCTTAAAAAAAATAATAAAATGCAATGACAATGACTCACCAGCTAAGAATGAACACTGGGAGGTATCTTAACAGAATATTTCCTTATGTCATGCAACAGCAACCTAATATGTTGTGTTTTCCACTCAATCACCTTCAAATATTATTTGAGAAGTTAGTAGTTTTGTGGTATAATTCATTAATAAATGCACTATACAAACTGGGACCAAGTTTCTCTGGTGCTGGTGATACAATGTGTTATAAACACTACTTAAAATGCATTATGTTAACAATTCATAATGCATAATATCGATTGCTATAAAGTATAAAATATAAAGCATTTTCATGAATAATTTTAACAAAGTTTATAGATGCATCATAACATGTTATAAATGTGTTCTTAGTTCATGATAGATATGGCCTTCATATAAAGTGTTCATGATTATCTTATTAACGTAAATATGAATCTCACTTTACATACATAACTACATATATACATAACTTTGTTATTACAGTGTCATGATTGTCACTGTTAAAACCTGTAATAGTGTTATAAAGCAGGTTTTCATGTTGACGTTTCCACCAAGTGCCAAGTTCAGGGAACACGGCAGAGCATCTGTTGGACGTGTCCCCTTTGTTCTATTTTCCAATGATCCTCACTTGGCGGAGCTATATCACATCATCACCATTATGTGACTCCAACATACCAAAAGTGTGCTGAGCTACAAATTCAGTTGTCATGACATTCTAATGTAAGTCAGCCTGGAAAGTGTCATAACACAACCTTATGTCAACAAAAATCTATGACACATGACTGAGGTGTTTGTCAACCTAATATGCAAATTGAGGAAAGCAGTCTTTATGAAAGCCTGATATAAGCCTTTATAAATGTCTATGTAGGTTTATGTCAGTTGTCATGAAAGGCTTATGTAGGTGTCATGAACACCACTTTTAAGTGTTACCGGTTGTTTAGTAACTGATTGCATGAGAAAAAGGTGACAGTGCAAGAATAGGCAATAAAATAATGAATTATAAAAATCTACAAACCATTAGGAGTAAACAAATCATTTCACGTTCAGGTACGAGTCTGCTCATTTACAATGATTGGTTAATAAGACTGGTAGAAGTGCTTACCGTATAAATAAAGCTCTTGACTTTGGGGCTCTCTTTCTTGCTTTCTTTCTTTCTCTCAGTCATGTATTTATTTACTTTGCTCCTCCGTAAAGATGCGTCTCACGGCCTGCTGCGCGCGCTCAGATAAATTGATCTGTGTCGGATCACCTGCGGCTCTGTGGCACGAATGGAGAGAGGTACGGAGAGAGAGAGAGCAAAAGAGGCCCACGGTCGCATCAATAAAACTCTACTGTATACATTCAGCGTGCTGTTCACTCAGTCGAGTAGGACTGAACACTACATGGAGGCCCCAAAGCTGCAGTGAAATTGTTGAGTCACTGGGCCCTGACTGACAAAATGGGGTGCAAATGTTAAGTACAGCTAGAAGTAAAGAATGAGGGCATTAGTGAAGGGTGTTAGACTAAAACTCAATAGAAAAGAAAACACCCTCGCTGCCACAGACGAACACACAAGACGAGGCGGTGCAATTCAAAACTTGATGGAAGAAGTTAAAGTGTGTGTAATGGAGTAGATTAAAAGTTACTTACTTTTATTTCATTTTTAAGTAGTGTAAAGAAATGTTTAGATCCCTATCTATTTATATATTGTTTCATACTTTTATCCATTTGTATGCCAGCTTAGTAACTATTATATAGGCTTGAATAAGGTAAATGTTCTTCATTCATGTTCACACTGTGAACCGTTTTTCATTTATAAATATATGAACCGTATACTTGGACTGCCATTTGTCCTTTTCAGACTCCTGAGTTATTAATACTAGGTTGATGAGATGCCAGCCGATGCTGTTAAGAGTCTCTTAATGACAGTGATGGCCTTTAAAAGCACATCAAGGGACTTTTTTTCATCTGATTTGCTGCTGCTCAGCAGTGCTTTCCTCGTTAATGAATTTTTAATACCCCTAATGACAGCAGAAGAATGATGTAATTAAGGAGGCCAAATTGGGGAAAACCGCTGACCAACACTATTTCTGGAGAATATCTTAATAGCACTTTCATTAAACGATCATATTATTTTAATGAATAGATTGTCTTTAAGGGACTATGTTTTTTTTCAAAGGCTTGAATGCAGTCTTCAGGTTAAATGTTAACGGATGGAGAGACTGAATAGTTTGAAAGCACAAAGGAGGCACATTGATGGACAAATATATGCCATTAATCAAATCAGCTTCACTAAAGTTTGTGTTTGTGAATGTGAATCTATGAAATAAACTTTGTAGAGTAACTGAAAGATCATGTGATGTTGCACCTTGTTTTGATGCCCTACAAACTTCTCTTTGCTATGCTTATTTTGCAAGCTTCTGCTGTTGGAAAACTGTTGCAAAAAGTTTCAACCACAGAACTTGAACATTAGAACATTAGAAAAATGAAAAAGGCATTTTATATACTACAGAAATGCTATTGGGTGAAAATGTAATTGCAGATAATGTAAGCTGTAGTTTTTGTGCTAGTAATATGGAAAGGAATGGCTTAAAGATTGTTGTAAATATGTTGTACTGAATATCTGGTAGAGTAATCCTGAAGTTATAAGACAATTTGTTCTTTACTGTTCTCGTTGTGTTTTATATAAAGCTTACACCACTTCAGTGTGCTTCAAATGATTGATATTAAATATATATCTGCCAAATTTCCCATCTCCATGTACATGGCTACCATCTATAATGTAAATCTCTCACTTTTTCTGAGGAAGATTTTTTACAGTGATCTAAAAAGGGATCACTGTTTAAGCCCCCAATGAAACCCCAGTTGCAACATGTATGTGAATACATAAAATAAACGAGAAAAAGCTAGATCTGCCCTCTATTTTATAGCACTAAGCAAGCAGATAGCTTTTGGCAAAATGTTTTCTCATACTCAGTAAAAGAGCAGCATTCATGATATCGATTAAAAAAAAAGGAGGGAAGACACGTCCCTTGGTAGTAAAAGGAATGGGGAATGATTAATGTCCTTCTCAGTGAAAGAAATTATATGGAATAAATTAAACTACAACGGCAGCAAATTGAAAAATAAGGATGCAAATGAAGTTTGAATGCTTAATTTCTTATAAAGAAAAATAGCCAATTAGGCCCAAAAATGGTGAGGGATTGGCTGAGAAACATGATATTAGCCATAATGACCGAGGCTTTGCGTTCTCTACTATAGGAATTTAACTGTCAGGAATGATTTCGCTCCAGGGGGCTGAGAAATGCAGAACACCACCACAGATAAAGGACAAGAAGGAACCAACGTATAGTTTCATACAATTAAGAATTAACAGAGCATCAGGAAATATTTTTGCAATCTAAAACAGAATATTTAATTATTCAAAAGTAGGATGAACTGTTTATTAATGCTGGGGTTTTTTTTCGACAAGGATGTTTTGATAAACTGGAAATGGATCATTTGCTGTCATTGTAACTGTATATTAGTTTATACTTCATAACTATACATTAGTGCATATTTTGAAAATAAATCCCTGGTTACGAATTTGAGGTGGGTATTTATAAAACACCCAGTCAGAAACTTCTTGGATGCAGAATTAATGGACTTGCTCTGAACATCTATCAAAAGTGAATTCCTTTTCTGAGGTGTTTTGCTGGAGAGTTTGTTACTTGGAACTTTTCATAACAGAGAAAGTAGTGTATAATACTTCATTATGATTCATGATGACTCTTAGTGCACTGTTATTTGTCTTAGTTCTCTGTAAAAAGGTCAGACTATTCAAACAAGATATCTGCAGTGTGTATTATAGCTATTTTCTTTTCAACATAAATTAATTAACAAGGTTTGGGACAGAAACTCAAAACCGTCATTTAGTAGTTGAGCCAGAATGTCTATTAACATTTAACCATTTTTAGATAATTATGCTGTGATGATTTTAAGAAACTAGGCTTTGATTGGTTGCACCCTTCATGCATGATGGTAGAAGGCGTGGCTAACTATGGTATATCTCTCCTCCTCTTAGCTTGGATGTCATTTAGTTTACTAGATGAAAATCACTAAGTGACAGGCTTGTGAAACATGCTGCAGTTTTTTTTTAAATGAGAGGGCTACAGATCAAATAACTAATATTAACACAGTACATACTACCTGTTATACAGTAGCCTGTGGTAAATTTACTCCTTAAGGTAATCCATAAATAGTTTTATACAGTCTTTGATAAAAACTGCATTTATATATGAGTATTTGCAGCACACTAAGGTGCTCCCTACGTGTGTGTGTGTGTGTGTGTGTGTGTCACACCCCATTACCTGAGATAGATAGTGGAGGAGACGTATTAAACAATGCTCTGTGAGATGGAACCCTTAATTACCTCCTCCCACAATCTCCTTCTTCAGCTGCACACAGATGCTCCAACACCTATCCAAAAAGCGTGACCAGTCCTGTGTGGTTAGCCTCTTACTCACACACTCACACACAGGCCCATCCTCTCTCTCTGACTCTCACCCCAAAATGAGACCAGCCCATGAAGCTCAGTAACGTTTCACTTCTTCATTATGCCTTCATGTCAGATTTGCACCAACTACAAGCAAAAAGAAAAACTGACTGAAGCAACATGTACAAAAAACGTACATAGAATATTTATTAACATAGAATAATGTGTAGATATAAAGTGTAAATTTGAAGCGGTTTGTAACCACTGATGACTGATGACAGATGCTTAACAAATCACAGACAGCACAAACACAGAAAGCAAAAGAAGACACAAATATGTCAATAGAGTCCTCCAGAAACTGTAGCTGTGCTCATATCATGGGGCATGGTCTTAGTAGTCACAATTTTTTTTGATGGCCAGCCAGTGCCACTACAACACCCACAATCTGCATGACCCGAAATGCTTCCGAGGAGCAGTGCCACACACGACGTGCTGAAAAGCCCCAGAGTGGCATGAAGCACCACCAATCGCGGTGCTAGATGGTTATGAAATGGCTCAGAACAGCGAAGAGCAGTGCCACCAATCAGCATAGATGAAGAGCAAGGCAAGATTCAGAGCAAAGCAATTCCTCTACCACCAACGACAGCATTGGAGCACACAGAATCAACAGTCCAAGACCCAGTGCGGAGCCACACACACCGAATGATTAGGAGGTTCGGGTCCAGAAGATGAAGTCTAGCTGAATCAGGAAATTTCGCCACTCAAGCTTGGGCTTTTTGGAGCTCCACCACCGACCCGATAACTGGACTTGACCACTAAGCAAACATGTTTCAGTATGTGTAATGTACAGTATGTCCACAGTATGTCCCAGTGCAAGGACCTTCAGCGGGGAGTTTGCATTACAATCTTAATTAATTACAGTCTACCTTTTGGGGATGTGCTTTTAAATGAGCTTGTAAACTCTTGATTTCATAAAATGTCGTGGCAAAAGTAAAACCAACTTATATGGCTCAATAACGACTGGTTACAGGACTGTTTTTTAATGAGTATGAGTTTATTTATGGAGGTCATAAATTATTCCTGACCAGACCAATAAAATTTTGACTTTGAATTAGAGTCGTCTTTTCAAAACTGCTGCTGCTGATGATATAAACTTTGCCATGTGACTATCAGTATTTGTCCTCTGTTTAATTACAAATAGAAATGACTTCATTGGAGTGAGGTGTATAAAAATCATATCGTGAAGTGAGTGGAGGAGGCCGTACTTAACATTCAGTATTTTATCAGCCAGCTGGTTCTATCATATAAGATACGAATGATTAATTTTCTTAACTATTAAGAAGCAAAAGAGTTGTAACTCTTTTTAGGCTTGATTCTTAACTGCTATTATGGAACTTGCAAAGATACTTGGGATGAATGACAACAGAGTGAAGCTAAAATGTGAAAAAAGGATTTCAAACATTTCCAGGTACATCGTTATCATGTGGAATTGAATCCTCCAAACTATGGAGGCTAGGTATCATGTAGACAGATAACACAATGCTTTCCTCCACATCTTGGTCTTGCCCCATTGGTCTTGTGAGGTGGTGGAAAAATGTCAGAGACACACAGCATTATGCTCTTCACACCAAATAATCATGTTTCCCTTCAGGAACAAGGATATTGCATATTACAATGGATGCAAAGACAACATTTCAGTGTGGAATGAAGCGTGTTGATTGACAGCCTCAATCTCTTTCCTATACACACACAAACACACTTTCATGCTATTAAGTCAGCTGTAATGCATGGAAAGTCACATAACACGTTATGGGCTTGTCAAATATTAAATATTATTAAAGATCTTATATTGTAAAATGAGCAAGCCAGCAAAAAACAGTTTTAAATACTGGAAATGTATATAACCAAACACAATATATTATATAAAAATATTCATAACATTTTCCACACCTTAAAATGGCCATGCATGTGCGATACATATTATGGTGCTGTAACAAAGTTTAGGTGTTTCAAGGAAGATGGGAACATGTACAGTAACTTAGCAGAGTTGAGCAATGCATTAAATGAAAGCATTTTTTATGCACTTCCATTCATCAATGTCAAACACAAGCCATTTGTATAGATTTAAATGCACTGATGCATGTTGCCATTCTCTTCCTTCCTCCTCCGTCACTGTGGCTCTAATATCAATTGGGCAACAACTCCAATCAATCTGTTTACAATTCTCTGTGGTTCTACATTTGTTTTCTGAAATTGTATATTAGTAAAAGTCTATGAGTACATTGAAAAATCATAGTGGTATCATGAAAATCCAGGAATATTTAAAGAAAACACTTCCTGTACTATATAGGTTCCCCAAGATACAAACAATGTGGTCCTTAAGGATCTAAATATGTACCTTAAATGAGTTTTCAATGTACATTTCATTCAATTTCCCAGGTGGAAGATACTGTACATACTAAAGGTATAGAAGACATACTACTGAGGTTAGTACCACCATGAAATGTACAGATTTAGTCACTTTTTGGAAAGGATGATTAGGATTGAAAAATATTTATTTTGCCTCAATCCAAGTAGCAAGAAAGAAAGAACTTTGAACTGCATATATTTGATCATTATGCTCTGCTCCAAAATTCAAAGAAATGATTAAAAAACAATTAATTTGTTGCATTTCAAATGAATGAACTTGTAAGCAAAACTATGACCCCACCCTCCCCCTAACCCTAACCGTTTATAACTTTTCATAAAAGGTGGCATGTGCAAGTTCTTATGAATTTGCAATGCTGTGATGGAGTTGGATTTGAGGGAAATACTGTTGTTTTAATATTATGCTGATCATCTGACTCAGATGTGCTACAGAAACATCATGGAATGTCTTAACTGTATAATGGAGTTACAACTCATGTCATGTACAATTGCATGATCGTCTCAGTCACTCCCGACACTGCCACCACGGACATTACCACTCCACATCAACAGAGGTCCCCATCGCCAGAATTTTGACTTTCATTGCACTCACCTGACACTCATCACTTCCTCATTAGCCTCAGTGTTTAAAAACCCCGGTTTTCAGTTCGTTCTTTGTGAAGTCTTGCCATTTACATGTTTCTCTGCAGTCTGAGCGTTTATTTGGTTTGGATATCTGGTTATGACCTGTTTCTGACTACCGTTTTCTGCCCTGCCCTTTGGATTTGTTTGCCTCTGGGAC
>JAOUQW010000049.1:4384411-4394874 GCA_028565825.1 Olivaichthys viedmensis | reverse complement strand
CACAATGTACCTACAGTTTGAAGCTACAGTGGCTTGCAGAAGTATTCAACCACCCTGGAAGTTATCAGATTTGTCTGAATTACAAATGATAAATACACAGTTTTCCTGTCAGTATTTTTATTGCAAACTCGTATTCTCTTACAGTGAAGTCGAAATTAATGATTGACAGAAATTCAATAACTGGAAAATACTGCTTTCATTAGTATTCAACCCCTACACATTAGTATTTGGTCGAGTCACCTTTTGCAGCAGTAACATCTTTAAGTCTTTTGGGGTACGTATCTACCAGATTTTTACACAGTTCAGGAGTCATTTTTGCCCATTCTTCTTGGCAGATTTGCTTTGGGTTCTTCAGGTTGTATGTTGTTTGTTGACTGCAATATTCAAATGGTTCCACAGATTCTTGATGGGATTCAGATCTGGGTTTTGACTTGGCCACTGTAGAACATGCACCTTTTTGTTTTTAACCACTCCTGTGTTGCTTTGGCCTTGTGCTTGGGATCATTGTCCTGCTGAAAGGTGAAGTTTCTCCCAAGCTTTAGTTTTTTCGTGGACTGAATCAGGTTCTCTTTTAATGTCTTTTAATGTTTTTCATTCTCCCTTCAATTTTGACAAGATGCCCAGTTCCTAAGGACAAAAAGCACCCTCAAAGCATGATTCTGCCACCACCATCATACTTCACTGTAGGGATGGTGTTAATTGAGGTATGGCCAGTGTTAGGTTTGCGCCACACATAGTGCTTTGAAATATGCCCAAATATCTTTATCTTGGTCTCATCAGACCACAAAACCTTGTCCCACATCTTCGCTGGGTCACTCTTTGTTCTTTCTGGCAAACTCCAGATCTGCTTCCATGTGGCTCTTCATGAGTAACGGCTTCTCTCTAGCCACCCTCCCATACAGTCTAGAATTATGCGTAGCTCTTGAAATGGTTGACTGGTGCACCTTCACACCACCCTCAGCCACTGAACTCTGTAACTCCTCCAGAGTGACTGGTGGCTTCACTGTGGCTTCCCTCACCATTCTCCTTGTCTAGGCAGTGTTTGGGTGGTGTGATGCAGCTTCCACTTCCTCACGATTGATCCAACATTACTGGGATGTCCAACCTCTTGGATATTATTTTGTACCCTAATTTATGAATTTTTATTTACCAAATTTATTACCTTATCCTTATCCATCCTCTCCAATGACAGTTTAACTGAGGGGGTTTTACCCAGAAAATGTAAGCTGTTTTAATGTTTCATAGGTGCAGGCATATTGCAATATTTTTCATCTGTTTTTTATTTTTTATTTAAATTTTTTTTATCTTTCATCTGGAGCTTCCAGAGCACAGGGGTTGAATACTTATGCAAGCAGTATTTAATTTTTTTTTAATTTCTTTGAAAGATTTGCTTACCAATAATTACTTTTAACTTAACTTAAATTCACTGTAAGAGAATATGAGTTTGCAATAAAAAATGCTGACAGAAAAACTATGTGTTTTTATCCTCTGTAATTCAGACACATCTGATAACTTCCAGAGGGGTTGACTTTGCAAGCCGCTGCATTTCTAATGTTTGATATTTTCATTTTTTTATTTGAATAAGAAGCGTTGGTGTATTCTGCCTATGCGAATCATGTTTGGCATGCTAATTTGACTTGAATAGACAGAGACAGGAAAATTGCACTTGTGCAATTTTGCACAAGGCCACCTGTGCAAAATCAAGTTCTTCCATGGCCATAACCTGTTTGAAAAGACAGGGCCAGAGAGTGAGGTTTGGGCACATTTTGCCTTCCTTGTTGATGAAGACACAATATAACCAGTATTCAAAAGGTGTTGTAAGTCCCTCCACTGCAATGCAGACAACAGCACCAAGTTGGCTAAACATCTGGCTGGCAAGCATCCCAGCTTCTATAAAGAGCTGAAAAGTCTACAGATTATGGGCGAATTGCGCAGGTGGCTCCAGTTTTGCCCAGTTTTCATAGGAAGATTGCGAGTCCAAATACCTGCCAGTCTCTCTGCACCCTACTCTTCCCACCCTGCTCTCTGGGAGGCTTAGTTTTTGCTCTCCTTGTGTTGAATAGTGTGTTGCTAGCCAATTACAGATGTCTGTTTGTTTACATAAACAGAATATGCCCTTGACGCTGCAGTTTGGTACCTGTTGTGCAATACTTCAGGCCCTGAATGATGGGCAACAACTAAATTGGGTATAAAATCACAGACAGGTTAGCTAACGAATTATCAGGGTAGGCTGAAGAGTTTTTGTCATAATGAAAACATTCTATTGTTTTAATGGTTTTATTGGCATAAGTGTTAGCCTAATGGTTTTTCCTTTGTACTGACTTATGAACCTTTCATTACACTTGCTTTCACTTCTTTGCGATTACCAAGACTGGTTGCAAATGCAAATAGGCTATTGCTGATAATGAATTGACCTTGTGCACCAACCTTTTCCACACTTCGCACCTTCGTTTCTGTTCAGCAAACAGCGTTGGCTTGGAAACTCTGTAGGAGCCCAATATGAGTTTTTACACACGCTGCTTGCAAGATTTCCTTCGACCCACACAAATTTAGCCCAAAAAGATGCGCCAGTGTGCATAAAGTGATCATAGATCAAAAGAAATTGACATCAGTAACAGATCCGACATAAACAAGAAACATTGCATCCATGTTGTAGGCTAGGAGCGCTGTAATCTTCTGTACTTCTGTTAATATGAAAATGGAAGCGAATATAACCGACAGTCATACTGTTCAGAAGAGTGCTGTATGTTGTAGAAAACTCGATGCCAACGCGAACTGCGATTGTATTTCATTTTCTGGCAAAGTTCCCATCTCTCGAACAGCCATGTTAACCTTTTTTTCTTTCTTTTTTTTTTACCTGGTGCAGCTGTTTACATTTTTAGTAGTTCGTAAACTTGAATGTACAAACTGGCTACAAGACTTAATAATGACGGGTAGTTAATTTTTATAGAAAAGAGGAAGAATGCTAAAGCCAGGGCCTGAAATTAACTTTTTCATACAAAAGTTGATATTTTAAAATCTACCAGCCAAATTTTTTTTGGGTTCTAAATAAAGGTGAAAGACAATAAAACACATGACAATTGTTCTTTAACTTGTTAGAAACATATTTATCATAGCGCGGTCAAATATTTGTTGATAATTTAATACAAACTCCATTGCCCTTGTTGCAAACTGCACTATGCATAACAAAATGTAGCATTTTTGTAATGTTTAAATAAATGTCAAAATGATTTATCAAGTGGCTCTTTGATTGTTCGTGATCTTTAATGGTTTCTAAGTTAAAATTCTTTGTGCCGCACACGACATTATTAGTTTTAGATTTTTCTGAAGCATACAGGCGGCAAACAGCACAATACATAATTTGCTCGGTGGTCTCATATACAAGCCACTCACGCGTCTTACCGTTGTCAGATGTATACCACTTGTTGAATGATCTTTTTCCTTTTTTTGCATCCGTTTGCTCGTCATCTTTCGATTTATTTGTCGTTTTAGTACTCTCTATCGGCTTCTTCACCCCTTTGATGTGCCACCACATTTTTGGTATAAGCTAGCTAGAACATTAGCTACTAGCTTTGTTTTGTTGTGTCAAAGATGAGTAGAGAGTTAGCACTGCCAGCTCGCCCTGAGGTTATTGGGTAATTAGAGCGCGACAACTAAATAGACCCGTCATCCGTCCAAAATCAAACATTGTAGTCATTGATTTGTCCTAACATTCGTGGTTTTTTTTGCACGAAAAGAAACCTCATTGGCTACCCACCAGTGTGGCGGGTATATTGACAGATACACCCGCCAATGCCAAAATTCACCAGCATTTGGCGGGTGTTAATTTCAGGCCCAGGCTAAAACCCTCCATTTGCAGATAATAACATATGTTAATTGAAAAGGTTCAATTTGTTTAATTTGCATTAACCTTCTGTTCCAAGAAGCTCTTGAGCTTCCCTTTATTTCTTTTTAATTGAGATTTTTATGTTATTTTATTTTATTTTGAAGAGTAATTTAAAGTGGCCTAGATTGTTTCAGTCAGTAAAATATTGAACCTTAATTATGTGTTTGTAATTTTTGTATTTCATGCTGCAAGATTTCTAGTTATGAGGATTTTCTTCAAGGCTAGGATTCTCTTCCTCTGTTTCTCACACCCTCCCACACACACACACACACACACAGACTTCTTACATATAGGCAGAACTCCCATCTGTCATGCACCATACATCCAGGATGTAAGTCGCTTGTGTCATGTCAGACGTGTGCGTCATGCCTTTTTGCGTCCGTGTTTCCCCCTGCGATGCTGCAGTAGCCAGTTGCCCACGTTCACGAAAGGATTACGGGACTTGAAAGGGATTATACAGTGTTGCGACAACTTTCTTCACTAATTGCTCTTTCCAAATGCCCTTGTGCCCTTTAGAGCAGCCAAACAGTTTCTCTGCACAAATTTTCACAAAGTTTCTCTCTGCAAATCAAGGACAGTAGGAAGAACTTTTGTGCTCGCTCGTAACGTCACGACCCCCAAACGTCAAGTCAGCCTACATTCAGCATGAGTAATAGGGACCGGGCTTGGGCCTATTTTTAATGGACCTACAAACAATCTGAGCTTTCCCTCGGCCTTCAAACAGCCTCCTGAGAGACACACATGCACATTCACGCGCATTTCTGTACACCTGTCCTTTGATTTAGGTTGCCCTGAATTCAGTTTAGCCTATTTAATAGTTAGAGATCGCTAACAGAGTAAAAACCAGAGCAGCGTTTTCTCCGGCTTCATTTGAAAATTACCAGCGGGTTTTGGGTTTTACCATCACCAGTACAGAAATTAACACAGAAATGGTGTATTTTTCGGTGCGTCACTGCTATGTAGACTCACAACTAATAGTTCATGCATTTGTTTTGATAACACTTTTGGTGCATCTGCTTTCCTCCTATATAGACTGCAAAATATATTCACTTTATTTGTAATTCTTTATCTTTTTGTGCAACGGGAGTGTAGTTGCCCTGCAGCCACACAAGTAGCAAGCATCCACATCATCCTGCCATTTATGGACTTGTAAAGTGAGTGAAGTTGGCCAGAGACCCAAAAGCCTCTTGCTCAGCTGAGTGAGGTTAAATGCTTTTGGTTCCTCAGGAAATGTTCAACACCATCACCACCACCATGCGGCCATCAGTTCTTTACATATTCGGTCAATGTTATACCAACATGGATTCGTTATTTCAGCGGATTTATGCAACAACAACAAAATTCCACAAGAATAAGACTGGGGGAGAATGATGAATTAAAAGAGTTGAGTGTTCCTCGCTCTCTTTTCCTGTCTTTCCCTCCCTCTCTGACAATACCAGAGAGTTGTGCTGAAACATGAGCTCTGTACTCTGTCTGGTGTAGGCCTAAACCAACACAGCATGTGTTTCTATTGACACTATGCTCATGTGTATGAGAGGGCAAACACAAATATTTTACCATATTGGTAGGAGAAGCAATGAGAGAAAGTGAAAGGTGTGTGTGTGTGTGTGTGTGTGTTTAGACCGTGTGGTGTGATCATCATTGGAGTTGATGAGAGATTTGTGGGTAGACTAGAGCTCTAAAGCACAGCTAGGCAGATACAGATGGAGAGAGAGAAGGAGAGAAAACTGTGTGTCAGTAAGAATAAGTAATGGAGAGCGTGGGATGAAGGATTGCCAGTTGTACTATTTGGAATTATAGTTTGTAGGATTGCAGTGGTAAAAATGTGCTCTCTAGAGCTTATCGTAGCCTACTGCCACTCTCAAATCTCTGTGTGTGCATGCTTACATGCACTGAGTTGCCAATTTATCAGGTACACCTACCATATACCATCGGATGCTGTGCACAATGTATCGATCCCCCTCTACCCTGTCCGTCAATAGAAAGGGACCACCATAGGACCACCACTGACCAGATATTGTTTGGATGTTTGACTCTAGTACAAGTGTATCAGGTGAAGCAGCATTGACAAAATTTTAATTTTGTTCTTGTTGCTAGGAGGATGCTGCCAAGCCCGTCATCTGACCGGAGAGAAAACAGCGAATTTGTGTTTTGATTCTGAATGTTTGGCATTGGTTAATTTGTCTTTTTTTTTTTTTTTTTAAACAATTGTATACATTCATTGCATTCATTAATCATTCGTCGATAGGTGGTAACTTGGCGAAGACCGGCGAAATCGTTGAGGGGTGGGGGGTTCTATATTATCAAGAGGTGTGGTTAGGCATGATGCTTGATAGCCAATCAAATCAACTCCTCTCCTTCCCTTAACATTTACTTTATTTATTCATTTTAGCTTTCCGAGCTTGGAGAACCTCTGCAGGTCCTTTATTAGCAATAATGGTTATTACCCGGGACTGTTGTCACAGAGCAATGTTTTGAAGAGTTTCTACACGATGAAATGGTTAAATATCAGTACAGGACAAACGTCTCAGCAAGAGCGGTGATTAAGTCTCAATTTTACACATTTCCATCCTACAGATTGAGAGTGCATGGTCAGGACAGGCCTGACCCTAAACCGGCATTCACGCTTAGGTTTTAGGCGTCATTACTGGGGTCAGTCATGTTCAGTGTTGTTTTTTAGAATGGATGTGGCCAGTCGCTCTTGCTCTGATCCCTACAGTCACCCTATAGAATGTCAGTCAACCCTTTCTAACAGTCTAATGCTGTAACATTGACATTGACTGTATCCAGGCTGGTGCACTTTCTCGTCGACATGCAGTCATGACTAATCACTTCAGCGGTTCTCAGAGCCGTCACTGTCGTCTAGTTCAGATTTCAACATCAATTAGCCTTTGACACTCTGGACTCTTGCCAGGCTGACTCAGGCCTTTTATCGCAAGGATGAGGATGTATACAAGCCAGCAACATTTCTAGTCTGGACCTGGTTTTCTAAAAGGCCATTGCAAAAAGCTGATTTATAAATGTCAGAGCAAGTATCACTTTGAATTCCCTAATTAGCACTAGTTCCCATGATGCTATCGGGAACCTGGATGCCGATTGTTAGCATGCTAGTTAGGTTAACTCTGAATTCGCAGAACACACCTCATTTTTGGACCCTTTTGAAAGATTTTAGTTGTAGCTGGGTTATATTTGATTTGTTTTCTGAATGTTGTTATTTCTAATAATTTCATAATGTTGATGGCTTGTAGCAGCTGCATTGCTAATTGACCAATGGATGCAGGGGTGGACAAATCAAAAGCCTGGATGCTTAGGACAAGATTACGTGTCTAGGCGGCTGCTTATTAAGCGGTCAGGCCATTGGTAGGAAACTCATTCTTACTAGATTAATTAGCTTGCAAGAATGACCGATCTTTTCACAATCAGGGAGGAGAGGTTTTCCACCCATCTTCAAAGTGAAATAAATATATAAAATAAAAAAAATGGCAGCTTTAGATTGGTCTGTCCAATGGGCCGTTTTTCTTCTTCCATATATATATTTTTTTACTGTGATCATTCCTTTCATCTGCTGTATAGTTATTAATATGAGTGAGTCTGACAAAATAATAAATTATGTGTACGACAATACTGCTGTAAAATGCAGCCTTAACAACCCAAGCATAGATAAAGTTAGCTAGCTAGCTAGCTTGTCTTTTCTGAACCATCCCAATCTTTTTTTCTCATTTGAAATGGGTGAAAGTAAAGCCAGTGTTTTATAAATTGTTTAGTCAAGCCTAACTTTGAAACAGCTTTACCCACGTTAGCTGTGCAGCAACCTAATTAATTAGACAAGACTGGTAGCTTTTGCCTTTAAATTTTCTGTTAATTTTGTCATAATCCATTTATTGAAGTAATTTAACATCAGTTATGTACGTGTATCAGTGGCATTGCTTTTGGCTTCGACCTCTAACCTTTCCTGATTCCCAAAACTGGTCTTTTATGTGTCTTGCCGTTGCTTGACGTCAATCAAAGCAAGGAGAAACCATTGCAATTGGTTAAGCCTGGCAATCAATAAAAATAGAGAAGAGGCGGGGCTTACCACAACTTCAGTTAAATAAATATTGAGTATGGCCAGGTTCCTGACCCACCTGCTGCTGTTTAATCCATATTTCTTGATTAATTATGCTAATGTAAAAACAACAATAATGTGAATATGACTCTGAAACATACATTTGTAATTTATTTGTGCTGCATAAAATAATGAAGTCAATATGCTTGCGACCCCAGCTTGTGTCTTGTGTGTGTGCAGTCTCCAGGTTTTTGAGGTTCTGAGAAAAACAATTGTAGTGGTCAAAATGTTTAAGCGACTTCTGTATCATTTATAAATATCACTGTGCTACTTTTATTTAAAATATATGTTGTTTTTATGTATGTTTCTTTAAATCAAATCTAGCTGGCTATATGTTTGGAGGGAGAACACTTCACATATTTTCACCTTTTATTTAGCGACAATAAAGTTTGCTAAACTCCTGGTTATTGTTGTACTTTATTTGTGTTGGAAATGGGACCGGAACAGTGCTTGTAATATTTCCTTATTTTCTCAAGCCAAGCTCCATTGAAAATCAGCATTATAGGAACTATATGCAAGTAGGAACTGAAAGTTGGTGGAGTAGAGAACTGGGGGATATGAGGCAACCCGCACCGCACGACTGGCCGTAGGAATTTAGCGCAGCCGATCATTTGGATTTGTCTCTTTACTGCATCATAACTAATTTTCATCTAACTGAGAAGACTGCTGTTTGATTCGCTTGCCACTGTTGCCAGAATCGCAGCTCTGAGCCGCACTTTGCCGCAGGAAATAAATGATGTCAGGTGGGGGATATGATTCTCCACACGGAGCGGGGATGAGCTCCTGATACGGCAGTGTGTCGCGATCAGCAGGCCTTCGCTTCCTTTTGATGCTCCATTTTGCGAAGAGCTGAAGGGCTTTCCCTCACTGAGAGTGAGCTGTTCGACTGGTGTGATGTATGGCCTGATCCGCTGTGTGAAACGAGAGGAAGTGTCACTGCAGCTGATTTAAGGGAAAAGCCGAGATGGTGTTGCAAGCTTCCCTTCCTCTATTTGCTTCAGGGGACAAGGGAGATTTTGGCTCAGCGATCATTATTCTCTCTCTGTCTCTCTCACACACACACATAGCCCGTCAATAAATAATTTGCCCTGGCAGTTCTCAGCTGGTTAGCCAGTCTGTGTAAGCATCATGACTCAGAAGCCCTGGACACCTTGTCTTTGTTCAACACCTTTGCCCTTTCCGCAGTTCCTCGTTGCATTCTTCTCTCTTTCATCCTTTCCTTCGTCACTGTTGCCCTCACTTGCTCCCATCCCTTTCTTTCTTTCTTGCAATTTATTCCTCTCTATCTGAATTGAAATGCTTACTCGAGCTTACTTTTCACGAGCAAACTTCTCTCTCTGTCTTACGCTCTCTGTCTAAAGCCGTCCCGACTGTTTTATTGATTTTTAAAATCGAATGCATAAGAGCAATATTCGTAATAAATAATTGTAATAAACTGGTGGCTCTTTCAAGCTGAAGTGGAGCAATTAATTGTGACAGGTGAGATCATCTGTAGCCCTGAGTTCAGTCCAGGACAAACTCACACACTTTCTGTTTTAGATCACACTTATGGCCGTAAAGTTCAGCTGAGTCCAAACCTCTGGCGTTTTCTCTGTGAGGGAAAAAAAACAACATTATATGACCAAAACGTGTATATAAGGGGCTTTAGAGTGGTCATCCTGTATTATGTATTATTTTGGGCAGATGATTTTTATACACAATGAGACAAAATCCAGTTTAAGCACAAAGCCGAGCAAGGTTTAGGGCCCAAGTGGCTCTTTGGCAGCCCTGGGATTTGAACTCACCACCTTGTGGTCACCAGAACAAAACCTTTAAGTATACCTACACTCAAAGGTGTGATATTTAAAAGTTAAGCTCCTCTTGGATGACTGATTCTGATCATTCAGATTGGGGTTTTGTCCAAATTTATTAACACAGCGCTTTTTCAATTTTTCCATCTGGAACTTTCTCAGTATTTCCGTAAAAAAACTGATTCAGTGAACGCTATGTATACGCTCCCTTTGTGATTTTCTTAAAATTAGCTCAACGTCAACGAATCTATCGGGCTGATATGCTAATTATTAGACGATGACATAGTAGAAAATTGTTCTAAAAATTGAGCATGATCAATATCACAATAGGGAATTCGATGGTCTGAGGAAGAAACAACATGCAGTTACATTAAACTGATTGGAGCTACATTGCTAATGCTAACAAAACTAACTTTGAGCAACTACATGTTCAGAATTAATAGCTAAAAACAATCGCAGCATGTGTGTCTCTTGTTGTCACGAACTTCAAGGACAGAGACAGAAGGATCCAAGTGCAGCTTACTTTATTTCGGATACAGGGCAAATACAATCGCTTAGTCGAAAACCATATGCAGAGTCGGTAACCAGAAAAGCAAGCCAGATAACAGAGGTACAAACAGGGATAATCCAAAGAGCGTAATACGGGAAACAGGCAGAGATCGAGACCAGGTAACCAGACAGA
>JAOUQW010000049.1:4316973-4333855 GCA_028565825.1 Olivaichthys viedmensis | reverse complement strand
ATCCATTTAAGCAGGAAGGTGAGTGCTAGGCATAAACTGTTTTTGGGAAGTGCAAGTCTTTAGGGTATCCATATGAACAGAGTATCGACAACAAGAGGTGAGTCAGAAGTTCAGAGAGCTACAGATGAAAAAGCAGGAGGAACAGGGCAGGAGCAGAGCGTCAGGCAGGCATTATTAATAATGCATCTCCTGCATGGTAGCCATTTTCAAACGGATCCTTCACAACTTGCAGCATGATATATTCAATATTAATACTTCTAAAATCCTAATAGAACAAAATGACTCAAATAATCTATAAAAAAGATAAGTATTTTATCAAAATATGCATGTCACATGTCTCAACCTCACCCACAAGTCAGAACCACAATCCCCAGAATCCCTCACGGCCGCTCTCGTCTCGCGGCAGAACAGTGAATGCACTTCTGCGTTACGCTTTGCCCAGCTTCTGATCACAGTCACCTGTTGCTAATCACAATCACCGTGATCGCACTCACCTGTACCCCATCACACTTCCCCTACATAAACCACAACCTCCCTCAGTCTCATTGCTCCCCATGACAAGGACAAACCGAGCCGGACTGAATTCCCGTGTAAGACCAGGACCCCATTACCCCGACTATCTGACTTGCCTGAACCTCCGAAGCCCCATTTGCAGATCGCCCGAACTATTGCCTGTCCCCCACTCCTGAACCTGCCTAACTCTTTGGTACTGTCAGACTCGTGCCTCCATGCCAGGAGCCTACACTTACATCCGCCAAGCCCCAGGCGTGACAGAATACTTTGCCATACCATGGATGCAGCAGGCTGGAACACGATCCGCCAGGAGCAGGCACAGCAGAGGCAAATGCTCAATGCCATCACTACCTGCCTGATGCAGCTCACTGAGCAGCAGCAAGCCTCACCACCACAGCAGCAGCAAGCCTGCAGTGTGCGCTGTACTTCAACTCCAGGGAATTGAGCGACCAGGATAAAATGGTCCAGCTGGTCTCACTACTCACCGGCAAGGCGCTAAAGGGGGCCACGGCCGTATAGAACAGCGGTGGACAAGGGCTTCAGTCCTGTCAGCGATTCCAAACGGTTTTTGACCACCCTCAGGAAGGACAAGAGGCAAGAGAGCTGCTCTTCTCCCTCAAGCAAGGTGCGGCATTGCCGCCAAATATGCGCTGGAATTCCGGACCATCGCAGCCGGTAGTAGGTGGAACGAAAAAGTGCAGATCACCGCCTTCCGACAGGGGCTCTGCCGGAATATACTAAGAGAGCTGGCTTGTCGTGACAGTCACCAGTCAGGCGCCCTGCACTCTGGGAAGTCCTGATCAGAACACCGTTTCCCGAAACCCCTTTGTGTTACCAGTAGTGTTGCACTATTCACAGAAATGTTATGTCGTTTCAGCATTGCTCGACACCGGAGCCATGGCCAACTTCATGGAACCGAAACTGACCAAGAAAAAAGGGACGAGGCACTAACGCCTCGCCACTCCCCTACACGTCCAGGCCTTGGATGGACAGCCCATGGGAGACAGATAAATCACCCACCGCATCATCCCCCTGGAAATGGAAACCAGTGCCCTTCTCGTCACAGCCTTCCCCAAATATCCCATAGTCCTCGGTCTCTCGTGGCTACGGCAGCATAACCCCCGGATCTCATGGGCCACCAAATATATCACAGCCTGGTCTGAACACTGCCACCAATACTGCCTGTCCTGTCCCCTCATTACAGCAGCATCTACATCAGTGGAAGGCCCCGAGCTCAGCACCGCACCGGAGATTCCTGCATGCTACACAGAGTATGCAGAAGTCTTCAGCAAAGCAAAGGCCTGCACCCTGCCCCCACATAAGCCATATGACTGCACCATAGAGCTGCTCTCGGGCTCGGTGCCACCGAGGTCACACATCTAGTCCTTATCAGCCACCGAGACTAAAGCTATTGAGGAATATGTGTCGGAAGTCCTGAAACAAGGCTACGTCCGGCCCTTGAAATCCCCCGCCTCTGCCAGCTTTTTTTTATTCAAAAAAAAGGAAGGAGGGCTGAGGTCCTGTATTGACTACCGGGAACTGAACCGAGTCACAGTTATGTACCGGTACCCGCTGCCACTGGTACCCGTGGGCCACGAACAGCTCCGTCAGGCCAGGGTGTTCACAAAACTCGACCTCCACAGAGCGTATAACCTGGTGCGCATCAGGAAGGGGGATGAATAGAAAACGGTCTTCAGCACCAACGCGGGGAACTTCGAATATTTAATCATGGCATATGGACTTTCGAATGTGCCATCAGTGTTCCAGTCGCTGGTCAACGATGTGCTCCGGGACTTCTTGGGGAGGTTAGTGATAGCTTACATCGATGAAATACTCATCTATTCGGCCTCCCTGGAAGAACACAGAGAGCATGTGAGAGACAGGTGCTAAGCAGGCTGCTGGAGAATCAGCTGTATGTGAAGATAGAGAAATGAGAGTTTCACGTGGACAAAGTGGCCTTCCTGGGTTATATAATCAGCATTATAACCAGAAAATACACACACACACAGTTAAACATACACATAGACTCACCTGTACACACACCCTCACACACTGTTATGTATTTTAGCCAATTTCTCTACTTTTATTAAATCCCACCGAGAGAGCAGGGCATTTAAGCTCTCTAAAGGGGTATCACTGTCACTTGTTACCCACTCATTCTCTGTGACACCACCTTCCTTTCACAGCCGACTCTCGCCACGCGTTCACTGCCACATGCTCCTATTCATGTTCCATTTAAGTAAATGTGCGATGGACTGTGGAATGGCAAATGGTGAGAATCTGATAGCCATGTAGCACTGACTAATCAGGACTTAGGGGGCAAGTTTCTGTTATCTGAATGTTAAATGAGGGTCGGCGTAGATAAATCCATCAGATAGATAGTTTCCCGCCAAAAATCATGAACAAAACATAGTTATAGCAGTTTCTGGGTTCTTCGTAGTGTACAAACTATACGATTATAAAGATAGAACTGTAGAAGTCCACAATATGATTGACAGTCGTCTCAGGGAGTTTTTCCTTCACCACTGTCGCCTCTGGCTTGCTCATTAGGGATCTAGATCTACATCCGTATTTCTGTAAAGCTGCTTTGTGACAATGTCTATTGTTAAAAGCGCAATACAAATAAAAACTGAATTTAATTGAATTGAACACATGCTTCCCCCAAGACATGTGAAGCCGGCCATTGCCAATTATTCTTACTTGGACTCCTGGCTACGGATTCTGTGGCATCTCTGGGATTCAAATTGTGATCTCCCGACGATAGGGTGAAACCTATCCGGAGCCTTCAGAATTAATTTTGCTGCTGCCGGCATCTTCACATCATCAGTGAAGACAAGTGATCCAGCTAAACTGGCAACCATGAATGGCCACACATGAGGTGGTATGCTTTGGATCATGAGCAGTTTTTTTTTTTCTCCACAACTTCTATATTTGCTCTGGATATGAAAGCTAAGAGGACGAAAGGTGATAATGTTGTAGAGAAAAGTGTGTTTTCAGTCAGGTCTTAAAAGAGGACAGAGAAGAACAGCCATGGAGAGATTTTGAAATGGTGCTAATTTCACTCCCCCTTACATGCAGAACTTATATAATCCACCCCTTTTATATCTTATGGCCTCAGTCTGGAATTACTGTAACTGGCAGGCTATTATTTGACATTTATATTTGTATTAGTTTGTGTATCCATTTGTTTGGATTTATCTGTTTGGACCAGTTATCACATTGCAGGTATTTGCAGAAAAAGCCATCAAATATGATTCATGCTTCAAAAAGAATTGTACCCTAAATGCAAAAATACTGACTGTCAGATCTGTCCGATCTATTGAAATATAAAATTCCAAAATTTATAATGTAAAGTATTGGATACAAGAATATTTTCAGCTTTGTCTAAACATAACATTAGACCTTCCTTTTTAAGTTTCCTCTTTGCCCCTCTGTCTCCTCCAGCAGCCCGAGCAGATATCAACAACGTCTCTGCAGAGCGTTTCCGGATCTTCCGGGCTGAAATGACCTACTGTGTGAATGCCGGGAAGTGGTACTTTGAGCTGGAGGTGGTGACGGGAGGCGAGATGCGGGTGGGCTGGGCTCGCCCGGGCTGCCTGCCAGACCAGGAGCTGGGCTCCGACGACCAGGCCTTTGTGTTTGATGGATTTAAGGTAAGGAAACAGAGCGGGTTATTTACACTGATATAGGAGAAACAAACCGAAATACCCAGCGCGTTCTCTGTAGTGCTTCTCCAAGTCGCCTCCCCAAACACTACCAATACTGTTAAAAGCTTTGCTGGTGAAGATCGTCAAAATCAGAAAATTGTTGTCTTTTTTGCTTCATAACGTCGTGGCATTTTATCATACGGATGTGACTTTAACAGAACATTAAACAGACATTAACATAAACTGTAGAATCTTGACTTTCCAGTGTGCCCACCTGCAAATAAGATGATATGAATAATATGATGTATGATATAAACAATAGGAATTTTATCAAAGGGTTAATTAGACAAAATATACAACCTGTCACGTTAGTTAGAAGCGCATATTCAGATAACTATAGTCTGGTCATGGTAACTATATTGTAATTGTAAAAGTCCATTGTAAACAGGACTGAATTCCATGCAGTTTAAGGCATAATTGACCCATTTTGAGGTATTCAGTTTATTTCAAAAGATGTCACAGTGCATACACCCGCTTAAAGTGCTGCTTCTTTTTCAGGGTAGGGTGGGGATGCCTCAGAGATTTATATTAGGGGCATTAATGTTGTCAGATTCTGGACTTGTTGAATAACGTACTTAGATTCAGTGCTTCTAAAAAGAGGCTGTACTATGTGACAATTTTATTTAGTTATTGCACCAAATAATAATCTGACTACCTGACTAACGTAAATAGTCAGTTCTGGTAGAACCTGTATGTGGAAATGCTTTCATTACCACCGTTTTCAAAAGAAAAGAGAACGTATACCTTCTCTAAACCAAATGCTGTCTAACCCTTTTTCCATTGTTTATATTAAAAATAATTTGGGTATTGATCATGAGGTTTAAAATATCCGGTTAGCCCACTCATTTATAGCCATGTTCAGAAGCTTTATTTGATGGCAAAGTGTGAAGCTCGTGGTGGCTGTGAACGGAGTGTGTATGGCGTGAACATGGAGGCTGTTATTTCCCCCAGCAGCCTCTCTGTTCCAGCCACAGTGACTCAGAGCTCATAGGCCCAGGTGCAAAGAGAGAGCAAGAGAGATTGAGCATGTAAGAGAGAGAAATAGAAAGGAGTGGGATTGCTGAAAGAGAAAAAAATCTAGCATAGCAGCAGAGTGCTGAGGAGAGCCCTCATCACCATCATCATCATCATCATCTGAGAGCTATACAGATGGAGAGGCCAGGTGGGTGTGTGAGTGCACCAGATAAGGAAAGAAGAGAATGTACTGTACATTGCTATGCCTTACCAGAATAAATGTATTGGTGTAAATTTACTCCTGTTGAGGCCCTTTGTCGAATGGACCTTTACAGTATGAGCGCTGCAGAAGCTTGTGCGTATATTTCTCACCTGTGCGTATATTATCTCCAGGCCCAGAGGTGGCACCAAGGGAACGAGCACTTTGGGCGTTCGTGGCTGGCGGGCGATGTGGTAGGCTGCATGGTGGACTTGAACGAGCACACCATGATGTTCACACTGAACGGAGAGGTGCTGCTGGACGACTCAGGCTCAGAACTCGCATTCAAAGACTTTGAGGTCTGGGAAGGTTAGTAACAATGCTATCCATTTCCAGGTGAGAGAGAGAGACAACGTGTGTGCAGGATGTAATTAATTAGTTAAGTGCTTTACGGACAGTGAATGAGGTAAATTAATTTATGAGATGGCGTGTCCAAACTTTTGGAGCGGTGGTAGCTCAGGTTAAGGTTTGAGCTATTGATCGGAAGATTGGGAGTTCAAATTGCAGAGCCACTGTTGGGTCCCTAAGCAGAACTCTTAACCCATAACTGCTTAGCTCTATGCTTGGATTGTATTCTGTCTCAATTCTAAGTCGCTTTGTATAAAAGCATGTGCCAAATAATTAAATGTAGGTAAAATGGGAATCTTATTGTGACTGCCCATGCTGAATAATAGTTAATCGAAGAAGTATAAATGTAAAGTGGCAACTTATAATAAAATTATATTTGTTTCATGTTTGGGAAGGTGGTAGTGATGCGGCTTCTATATTAAATATTGCTGCTATGTTGAGACTGTTAAATACACACACTGTTTTTCTACATTCCACAAGCACCTGTTCATAATTTCCACCTATCATATTCAAAGTCTCAGGGAACTTTAAAATCAGTTATTTGCTCTCTAATTAGGTTAATGTTGGTCTTGTGGGAACAATATGAGTACAAAGTCTAAATAATTGGCGACTTCCCAATGTCCGCATGTACGTCACCAGAATTTCTCCACATTTAATGTAATGTGGGTGGGGCTAATCTTGGGTAAACTGTGTAAACTTTAACCTCACCAATCACAAGGCTGATGTCTGTTGTCCCTCCCACAAAGCTGAATTCATCAGCGCTTGAATGCTCTCTTCGAGTTTCTATTTTGCCCTATTAGAAAACATTGAAACCTGCCATTCTGTCACCACCTGTGAACACGGGTCATCTGGTGGCGGAACTTCTGAAAAACAGCATCAGTTGAACAACCGCAAGTCCTCCTCGTTTGTGCCATTGTGTTTAGTTCTGCTTGAGTGGTGTAGCAGGCTGGACGTCTCGGACAGAGAAATGTCAATCAAGCATGCTCATTAGAATGTTAGGCCACGCCCCGACAGTTCTCAGATCGGTCTGACCAGCGAATTCATCTGGTGTTCGAGCAGCGTTTTATCATATTTCTATCTTGTTTTCTTTCAAGCTTTGCTAAATGTTGAATATAACACTCAAGTGTGGTTTATATTGAGTTTTTTTCCCCCCTGCCTTTTGCTAAGTCTTGCTGATTTGCCTTTAGTCAATCAGGCCGAGCCTTCTTTGTACCATGTAACTTTCCTAGGGATTCGGAATTTCCTCTGAATTTGCTCTTAATTCCTCATTTCTCTGTATTGCTATGTTTGTTCTTCGTTTTCGCCTCTCAGATTTGTGATTTTAGATATTCGTATAATATACTCTTTCACCGAATCCTCAGTTCTGTGTCTGAACATAACACCCACTCAGTGTACAAATATACGTCTGTGACTAATTAGGCTCAGCTACTGTTTTCAGTCATTTCTATTTTAGCTGAGAGTGGCTGGGAGTTTTGGAGATGGAGAGCAGCTCACACTGACCTGGTGCTGTTAGCTGACCTGCTGGCACACCGTAGCTGAGCCTGCTGAATTTTAATAGAAAGTATTTTTCATGATGTCTAAGCAAGTGTAATACTGCTGCACACAGTGAGTAACTGTGGCGATCGAATTGTGACTGTTTTAGTTTCAGACATTTGATAGAGACATCACAGCCAGTAGTATATATGTGTTGATACAGTCAACTCCAGAATTATTGGCACCCTTCATAAAAATGAGCACACAATTTCCGTGTTGATTTGGAGGTGTGTTTGGATGGCCAAGTTTTAACCTCCTGGCAGACGTAGTTACGTTTTGGGCTTCATGGTGCCATTAGTCTTCACAAGAATTATATATATCCCTCATGTGTTTTTGAGATCAAATACTTTATTGTGTGTGTGTGTATGAAAGTGAATCTCAGCAGGCTTATTGTCTGTGGCTCGGCACTGCTAAGCCCTACTAAACTGATTCAGCAAAACCAGGATCAACACGCACACACACTTGGGGTGTAAGAAAGATCAATTCATATCGATCTTAGCAGAGACGCACTGAATGAGGATCCATTAATGGTGGTATTATGACACATTGTTATTTCTCAAGTACTGAAGAAATGGAATTACAAGAAATTGCTAACAAGCCCCTACTATATCACATTGTTTATTTGTATATTGGTGCTGTATTGTATCTTCAGCCAAAGGTTTACAACCCTAACACACACACACACACACACACACACACACGCACTTGTGTGATGTGTCCATTATCCACATTAGCCAGGATCCTGAGCCAGCAGCCACAGTAATGGTGCTGTGTGTGTGAAAACACTTCCTTTAAGAAATCCATCAAGTTTACTGCATGCCTACAAAAAGAAGACTGTGTTGCCACCTATTGGTCACTATGATACAGCACACTGCCCGGGTATCAAATGGTAGCAAATCCTGCTTTCATCTGGCCCACATACCACCATAGAATGGTGGTGATGAACTCATTCGAATCTGCCAGCCACAAATCAGCCTTAATGAATCCATTTCTCAGACATGATGGGGGCCAGAACTTACAGATGGGCCACTTTCGTCCCAAAACTAAATCACCGCCCAATCATTAGACATGGGTAATTTTTAATGCAGTGAAAACCTTTTAAATATGGCTCCTTACAGTTGGGCTTCTTTTGGACCACAGTACATTTGCCATTGCCATAACTGACCATTTATATAGCTAAACTAAACATAATGCCTGGAATCATTTGTTATCTGGGTGGTAACAATCAAGGCTTGCACTGTTTGTTATGCAGTTGGGAGTACTGTGTGGTTTCTGACGCTGTATGACATACTGATATCCATAAAAATGGACAAAAGGACATTGCAGAGCTAAAAACAGTCATAGCTCCATCTTGAAGCCGGAATCACTTTCTTCCCCAGCACATGGTTTGTTATCCGTCCCAAGTATCAGGATCAGGTAGGAGGTGTGGTCCAAAGTCTGAAAGCAGAACGATAGAAGTGATTTGGGATGATCATAAAGTTCCAATTAGATTTGTTTATTATTTTCTTTAAACACAGACTTGTATTGCTAATTTATGGGACTGTTTATGTCGTTTGAGGCAAGTGTGTACTGATTTCGGGCTGCAGTTTTTCATGATGTCAAGCAGCTATAAGCTTCCCTTAGCTACATTAGCCTCATCGATACATAGCAAAAACTGAAGAAGCAAACTTCAGTCAACAAAAATGTCTGATTGACTACATTTGGGCTAGGGGAACACTGCGTACATTTTATTTTTTGCCGAACTCTAGCTTTAATGCAGTATGTACTGCGGTGTATTTTGTCTTGGCTCTGGCTTCATATGCAGCATATTTACAGAAGTATTTGAAACAGGCAGTGTGTTATGTTCAGACATCTTTGAGTAATAATTCATCACTGATCTTCATTGTTGTTCACTGCATCACAGGATCTATATACGAGTACTAATGTAATATATTTTTATATAGCACTTTCCATACTTTTCAGTGACTAAAATTACAGGACATCTACGGCTTATATGTTTAAAAAACACAAATTGTTCAAACAGACAGAGCCTGTCCTAAGTTTATTTTTTATTTCTTGTTTGGTAACACGTCTTGTTCATGCGCTGTGTGTTGTTTGTGTGTGCATCCGACCCACTGAGGCAGGTTTTATCCCGGTGTGCAGTCTGGGCGTGAGTCAGGTGGGTCGGATGAACTTTGGGAAGGACGTGAGCACACTGAAATTCTTCACCATCTGCGGCCTGCAGGAGGGCTACGAGCCCTTCGCTGTCAACATGAACCGGGACGTCACCATGTGGCTCAGCAAGAGACTGCCTCAATTCATCCCCGTACCGCCGGGCTACGAGCACATTGAGGTCTGCTCACACACTGTATTTCACACGCTGATATTTACAGCTAACAGACATGCATGCTAACCTTTACTGTAATGCAGTTCCTCTGTTTTTACTGCTCTTTACACACCTCATTCAGCTTGTCAGATATTTGTGGAACGCTTCTGCAATTCGAGGAATTTGTATTAAATGTGATTTAATTAGGTTTGGATTCAATGGGTTAATTGATATAATCACTGTGATGCCTAAAATACATTACATACAGACGGGCTTCATTTATTTAACCTAAGCCCATTTACCAGGATGCTCGATTAATAATCCTGAGTGTGTTTATTGGTGTGTATGTCTGCTGTCCACAAAAGGTCACGAGAATTGATGGTGCAGTGGAGAGTCCGCCGTGCCTAAAGGTCACACATAGGTCATTTGGGTCCCAGAACAGTAACACGGACATTGTGTTTTATCGGTTGAGCATGCCTATCGAGTGCGCTGAGGGATTCACCAAACCCGCCGGCGGGACTTTACCAGCTAATGGCAGCTTCTTCTCCCCGAAGAAAGATCTGGAAGATTTTGAGACGGTGTCGGACTTTGAGGTGCTCATGAAGAGCGCTCATGGACACATGGGCTCAAACGGCCCGGAGAAAGACAAGGATGAGTTTAATAACCACAAGGACTACAACCAGGAGAAACCGTCCAAACTCAAACAGAGGTGTGTGTGTGTGTGTGGAATCAGATAAGGATCGACGGCAATAGATCAATAGTTAGATTGATGGATTGATTAATAGATGTATCGATGGATGGTTGAAAAAAATGGATGGATGAAATAATGGATGGATGGAACACAAGACAGAGGTTCAACTTTATAAAAATATATATTTTTATATATTTTTGAAGGTTACAAGGCACCAGAAAAGATAAAAATGTACAAGGGACATAAAGGATTACAAATGTGCAAAGGGTGTCTTCACAAAGTAATAGTGGAGCTTAATGAATACAAATACACACACATGTATTATACTCCACAACACTGGGTCACTGATAATTAACTGGGGCCTCAGCAGTATGAAAGTTCTGTCCCCGATATACAATAATACCAATTTGTAAGGACTAAAATTTCAACGATGTACAACCATACAATTTTTAGTATCTTTTACTTTTACTAGTAAATTTTTAGTTAAACGGGGCTTTACTGACATTATTGTTAATTACTCAAACGCCGATAAACAACAGAAATAACAACATGCATGTAATAACAAGCCTTATAAACATAAAGACCTAAAATGTACTTAACAGAATGTACAGTACATGGTCTGAAGCAGTTGTCTCAGGTTTTGCCCTCATCAAGAGAACACGAGTTCAAATCCAGACGATGCCACAGCCACCCAAGAGCATAAGTGCACCTTACAAATGACACTAAATCACTATCTGTAAGTGTGTGTGTTTTGTGCAGGTTCATGTTGAAAAAGTCTAAACCCGATTTCAGCACGAGTAACTCTTCGGCTCGTCTGTCTGAGGAGGTGATGGCCGATGAGAGAGATGATTATGAGTACCTCATGCAGACGTGCACGGTGAGGCGTGACAATCCACCAACACCTCCACTGCTCATGTGTCAGTTTTAATTCAATGGCGTTTACATCTCTGTTAGGCGAGCGGCACTTATCCACGTAATCGCTCCATTTCGGGAGATCGAGTTAAAGTAGTAGATGACCAAACAATACTATCGGTCATGAAGAAAAACTGAGTGTGTTTACATGCACAGTAATAATGCCATTATTTTGGCATTTACTAGATTAAAGTGGTCACCTAAACAGCATAGTATGATGTTATCCTGTCTTATATCGGATTAAAGCTGTTATTTAAAGGGCTCTCGAGTGACCCACAGTAAAGCGTTCGCCCTATCGGTTGGAGATCGCTAGTTCGAGCCCTGACGATGCCACAGCCATCCGTGGCCGGGAGTCTGAGAGAGCGTAATTGGTCCTGCTCTCTGGTTGGGAGGGACGGCATTACACCTGTCCATTAAAAAGCGGCACCAGCCAATCGCGGGCGTCTGTGAGCTCATGCATACGGAAGAGGGCAGTTGGCGCTTTCCTGGATTTTAGCTCAATAATCAGCTTATTCAGTGCATGTATATCATTTATTTGATGTATTCCATTTTTCTACATCTGCCAATGTGCACAAACGGAGCAGGATAGAGAAGAGCTGCACCAAATGCAGTAAACACCACAAAACAAACAGCTCGATGAAGGACATTATGTGCAATCATAAACTCCCAAATAAATATGTACCAGTAAAGTGGTAAAACGGGTAAAAAAAAACAAACAAAAAAAACGTGACTGTAGATGTGACACTAAGGAAATAAATGTGATTATTGGCTGACTCGTGTAGTTTTCACATTATGACATGTAAACATGTTGAAAAAAATGATTGCCAAAATCGAATTTTTGCAGTCATCAGATTCTTTTGTACATGCAAACGTTCTCATTTTAAACAGGTCAGGAACATTCTCCAGGAGTTCTGCAATTTAATCTCATTGTTTCATTTCAAATCTAATGTACTAAAGTAGAGCCAGAACAGTAATTAAATAGTGTGGCTTTCTAATGACCTACAGTTACTTACAAACTGCTGCAGAGTAGCGACATGCCTATGATCTTAAACATATTATAAATAAGTCAGATTGTGTGTTTCATTGTGTTGTTGCTTGTGTTCTTTTCCCTGTGGGTCAGTACTACTACTCGGTGCGGATCTTTCCGGGCCAGGAGCCGTCCAGCGTGTGGGTGGGCTGGGTCACCTCTGACTTCCACCAGTACGACCCGGCCTTTCATCTCGACAAGGTCCGAACCGTCACTGTCACCCTTGGAGACGAGAAGGGCAAAGTTCACGAGAGGTCAGTGATGCTAGATCTATTGGCTAATTGGTTTAATCATGTTTGGGGGTTTGTCAGGGGCATAGCTCTCCCATGGCTGGTGTAGAGGGGTGGGTAATCTATGCTGTGATCTATGAACATGAACATCGAAGGCGGAATTGTACCAAGAGGCTGGAAGTGATGCGGACGATAAAGTATAGTTCCACTCAAATACGGACTATTGCTGCTATTTTATTAAATTGTTGAAATAAAAAATGAGATTATGTAGTGTAATGACATCATTTTAATCACGTATATGAATATTTGGACATGTGTGTGAAGTGTGTGAGGATTCAGGTGTGTGGTTCTGCATGATGCTAAACTACAGGCCACAAGCTTACCTTACTTGTTCACTACATTAGTCTTGTAGCTCCAGTCTAAAACTAAAGAAGCAAACTTTGGAGACCAAACATGTCTTGTCTGATTGTCTACATTTGGGGTGAGGGGAAAATTGTGTAAATTAGATTTTTTTTGCCAAAAAACGACGATTATAGTATTATAGGATGACTGTTTCGATTGCTGTTTTGTTGCAGTGCTGTAACTGTTGTTGCTCTCTCTCTCTCTCTCTCTCTCTCTCTCTCTCTCTGTTTGTGTGTGTGTGTGTGTGTTGCAGTATTAAGCGCAGTAACTGCTACATGGTATGGGCTGGTGAGAGTAATAACCCTGGGCAGGGTCGTAACAATAATGGCCTAGAGATTGGCTGCATGATGGACACGGCCAGCGGCCTGCTCACCTTCACCGCCAACGGCAAAGAGCTCAGCACTTACTACCAGGTGTGTGTGTGTGTGGCTGTATTAATACTGCTGCTGCATATACTGTATACATGTGAATATACACTCGGTGGCCAGTTTATCAGGTCCACCTAGGTCACTTTGTAGATGTACAATTACTGACTGTAGCCAATCTGTTTCTCTGCACAATGTGTCTGTCAGCCCCCCTCCATCAATGATAAGGGACCACTATAGGACCACCACTGAGCAGGTATTAGGTGGTGGATAATTCTCAGCACAGCAGTAATACTGGCATGGTAGTGTGTGTGTGTGTGTGTGTGTGTGTGGTGCTGGTACAAGTGTATCAGGCACAACACTTTTATTGGGGGCTTTTAAACACTGTGTTCACTTAATGGCCACTTTATTACTCACAGCTACCTTGTTTGACACCTTGTAGGTGTACAGTTAGAGACTGTAGTTGATATTTTTCCATGCACAGTGTGGCAGTGTCAGTTTCTGACCACGGCACTGCTGGAGATTTTTGGTCGGCCGACTGTTTTTCAACCCAGCAGTGTTATTGAGGTGTTCGAAACACCACTGTCTCGGATCCACTTGTACCAGAAGGACACACACTTCCATAGCTGTGTTACTGCTGTGCTAAGAATGGTCTACCACCCAAATAATATCTGATCAGACGTGGTTTTATGGTGGTCCCTTTTCATTGATGGACACGTTAGGCATATTATCTTAAAGCATAATATTCAGTAACTACAGTGAAGCTAATAGGAAAAGTATGTAGTTACATAAGTGAGGAAAGTAGCTCTGGGCCCGGCCACAGGTCGAGGGACTTCAAGGGGTTAAAGTTCTCTATCACCACATTACATTGAGCGTGTGTGTCTGTCTAGGTGGAGCCCAGTACTAAACTCTTCCCTGCAGTGTTTGCTCAGGCCACCAGCCCCAACGTCTTCCAGTTTGAGCTGGGACGAATCAAGGTGAGCATGCGCACAGAGCTTGTGTACACAAACACATACACACATATACACACACAAACCTACACACACATCAACTGACAAAATACATATACACACAACTCACAGTAATTACCCTATAATGGGTCTATGCCATTTATCTTAATGACATTTTATATCTTTTTTTTAATGTAATAGTCGTCGCAAAGGAGAAATGTGCACCTCAAATGTGGTCAATTAGCTAAAAAATGTTTGGAGTCTGACGTTTGCTAACTGTTCTTTAGAGTTTTTTTTTTTATGTAAACATTTGATGTAAAGGGAGAATCAACATTTTCGCCACAAAATCCTCTTATTACAAGCTTAATTTAGCATTTTAACTATGTGTCGTACGTTTGTGTGTGTGTGTGTGTGTTTGCCTTTGTGTCTGTGTTTGTGTGCATTGATTTGTGTATGTACAAATTGTGGGTGCGTAATTGTATGTGTGTGTGTGTGTCGGTGTCGGTGTCCCAGAATGTGATGCCGCTATCTGCCGGGCTGTTTAAGAGCGAGAGGAAGAACATGGTGCCTCAATGCCCACCCCGCCTGCACGTCCAGTTCCTTACACCCGTACTCTGGAGCCGAGTGCCAAATCAGTTTCTCAGGTCAGAGGTCACCAGGGTCAATGAGAGGCACGGCTGGCTGGTGCAGTGCACAGAACCCCTGCAGTTCATGGCCCTGCATATACCTGAGGAGAACAGGTGATACACGCACACACACACACACACGTGTGGAGTATGTGTACATTACGTCCATAGACGTCAACACAGAGGGGGGAGCACCAGTATGGCGGCTACGCAGCCTTATGTTGCTGTATATAGAATGACATCATCTGTGTGTCATGATCTCTGTGTGTGTGTGTGTGTGTGTGTGTGCAGGTCGGTGGATATCCTGGAGCTGATAGAGCAGCGGGAGCTGTTGCAGTTCCACTACCACACACTGCGTCTGTACTCAGCTGTGTGCGCTCTGGGGAACCACCGTGTGGCAGCGGCGCTCTGCAGCCACGTGGACGAGTCTCAGCTGCTCTCGGCCATCCAGAACAAGAGCATGGCGGGCCTGCTGCGCACCGGCTACTACGAGCTGCTCATTGACATCCACCTGAGCAGCTACGCCACGGCCCGCCTCATGATGAACAACGAGTACATTGTGCCCATGACCGACGAGACCAAGAGCATCACGCTCTTCCCTGACGAGCAGAAGAAGCGGCACGGGCTGCCGGGCATCGGCCTGAGCACCTCGCTCCGCCCGCGCATGCGCTTCTCCTCCCCGAATTTCATCAGTGCTGTCGCTACGGGCAACGGCAGTGGAGGGAGCGACCGTTTCCAATACAGCCCGGAGTTCCCGCTAGAGACGCTGAAGAGCCGCACGATGGAGATGCTGACAGAGGCGGTGCAGGAAGGGAGCCTGCACGTGCGCGACCCTGTAGGGGGCAGCACCGAGTTTCTTTTTGTGCCTCTCATCAAACTCTTCTACACTCTACTCATTATGGGCATCTTCCACAACGGAGACCTGAGGGCCATCCTGCAGCTCATCGAGCCCAGCGTGTTCTCGCAGGACTCTGGGGAACACAGCGGGGCTGTCAGCCCAGACAGAGAGGCTGATCACGGAGAGAGACGGACTGAAGGAGGCCCAGGAGGAGAGGAGGAGGACAGCGGAAAGAGGAAAGTGCCCAAAGAAGGCCTGCTGCAGATGAAGCTGCCTGAACCAGTCAAACTGCAGGTCAAAGATCTTCTGCAATACAGCAGATTAATGTTTTTTCTTAAAAATGTTTTCTGCACATTTAACAGTGCTTTTAAAAAATAAATTGAGTCTGTGTTTTTGGAATGCGTGTTTCCAAAGCATTCAATACGCTCCTATGCATCTTTGAAACTCCAGATTTAGTTTTTATTTAAAAAATTTTTTTAAATCAACTTGTGTAATTGGTTTAATTTGAATAAACAGTTTATTTGACCTCGTTCTCTCCTGCTCAGATGTGCCACCTGCTGCAGTATCTGTGTGACTGTCAGGTCCGGCACCGAATCGAGGCAGTAGTGGCCTTCTCTGATGACTTTGTAGCTAACCTGCAGGATAACCAGCGTTTCCGCTATAACGAGGTCATGCAGGCGCTCAACATGTCTGCCGCCCTCACTGCTCGCAAAACCAAAGAGTTCCGCTCACCGCCACAAGAACAGGTCTGTAACTAATCACTATTCAGCCTGCTCTTAAAGAGGGGGAGCTGTTTTTTTTAACGCCACAGCCTCTGTTATAAAAATGTTCTTAGAGAGTGTATTTGGAGTGCTTTTGCAGGTGTATGTGCATGACTGTGTGGGAATTCTTTTCTCAGATCAACATGCTGCTCGGCTTTAAGGATCAGAAGCAGGAGTGTCCCTGTCCGGAGGACATCAGAGAGCAGTTGCTGCAGTTCCACGAGGATCTCATGACCCACTGTGGTACACACACCCACTCGCACACAAACGCATGCTCTAATACACACTCAAACTACTTGTGCAGTTCTTATGGGGGGGCAGTTCTTACCTTGTGTTTAACAGCAGAGAAAAGCCCCTAAACGATATTTTTTCAACTTGAAATTTCTAGAGTGACCCTAACATTAGAAAAAGTGAAACATCGCCTTATTGTTTATATTTCCATGAAAGCTGTACACCACCAG
>JAOUQW010000049.1:4297289-4312737 GCA_028565825.1 Olivaichthys viedmensis | reverse complement strand
ACACACACACACACACACACACACACACACACACACACACACACACACACACACACACACACACTCACTTACATTTTTTACCACTTTTGATGAATGTTGATTTGTTAATTGCACTTCATTATTAAGATAACGCTTTACATTAAGGTTCCCCTAAATAACATTATTTACTGCATTACTTAATGTTAACAACAAACCATAAACTTTAGCAATAATACACCATATGTAATGTTAACAAAGTAACAAAGTAAGTTAACTGATGTATTACTAAATACACCTGATTTAACCAATCCATGACCAAAAATAAGCGCACAAAAATGTGCATAAATTACACTATGTTACTAAATCTTGAAAATAAACCGAACTCCGATCTCTGAGGGTAAATACTGGAACCATTATTTGGCTTTTTTGTTTTTTTAATAAAAATAAAATCAATGAATACAAGTGTTCATTATTTTTGTTAACATTACTTGTGGTGAATTAATGCTAAAGTTCTTGGTTTGGCAATGTTAACAACTGCCCTAAATGTAAAAATATATAATTTCATAATAATAATAATAATAATGTAAAGTGTTACCATTATTATTATTATTATTATTATTATTATTATTAACAAAGACTAGTTTCACCACCATTTTTTTATTTTTATGTGTGCAGTGGTTAATAGTAAATCCAGCAGTTCCTCCACTGTGGAAACTACAGAAAGTCCAGTCTCTGAGGCCGCCACTCTGTCTCTGAAAATGTCCTCCCTGCAGGAGCGCTTCTCCCGCCTGTGCTCTGACTACACCACCCTGGGACAAACCTGTTCAACACAGGGTGAGAAACGTACAACCAAACATGTTCTGTGCCATTCAAAATGTCCAACTGGGGCACATTAATTCAGTAGAGTGGAAACTTGCATCAATTAGCATCTGGAAGTGTGCTGTGTTCTCAGTCCCATTGACAACTACACTGTTTTTTAATGACATTTGTTCTCATTCGGTTCTGTAATCATCTGCCCATCTGCCAGGGAATAGGAGATTTGAATGTCTTGTAGCAATTAGGCTCTCTGACATGGTACAGTTGCTTCCCTGATGTAAAATGAAGGCGCCAGAAACTCTACATATTCAGAAATATTAATACCCCTAGCCTTAAAGTCCTACTGTGAAGAAAGAAGAATGAAAGACTTGCATCATTGCCTAAATGTTAGTTCATTTTTATAACCATTAATGTTCTTTTGTTTGCCCTCCCTTTACTGACCTCCATGCTTCCTAGTGAGGAAGTGCATGCCGTGTCCTGAGGGCTGGAGACATCTAGAGGAGAAGTGCTACTACTTCAGCGATGACAAACTAGACTGGACCAGCAGCAAGAAGAGCTGTGCATCTATGGGCAGCCATCTAACCATACTTCACACCCATGAGCAACATGTGAGTGTGTGTGTGTGTGTGTGTAGTGTGTGTGTGTGTGTGTGTGTGTGTAGTGTGTGTGTGTAGTGTGTGTAGTGTGTGTGTGTGTGTGTGAGAGAGTCTGTAAGTGCATGCTAACAGTTGAATGATCCCATGCCTATAGTGAGTCTCTGTTTTTAGTAAGTAAAGCAGACTAATAGACTTGTACACATGTGAAAAGCTCAGGCTTCAGGCGCCACTTATTGTGCCGGAGCCGGAAACCTTAATGATATGAAGTTCTACATGTGCACGTGGATTTGTTCAACCCTTTTATTGACTACCGGTGATGAGGCATGTAAACATTTTCATTTTGTTTTCAGTGTGGTGTTTATCTTTTTATGACTTGCAGCCTAATTGGTACTGATGTGGGATTGGTGATGATGCACAGAGAGCGTGTTATGGTCCAGAATTTTGTTCCAATAAAAAGTTACTCAAAAAGTTGATCAAGCCAATTTTTTCAGAAAACAAAACAAATTGGGCAAAAATATTCACGATGGACCCTTTTCAAACACTTCCGGGTTCTGCGCGATGGAAGTCTTCATAGTAAGACGTGTGGTTGTTGTAGCTGCATGCTAATAAATACTAGAATCAAAAAAATATCAAAGCATGTCGGGGTAAGTGCCTCTGTTTCACAAAAGTATGTTTACTGCTTTACTCCAGTGTTAGCCAAAGAGCCCGAGTGCTGTGCTCTGACATCAGTCCTTTACTTGTTTCCCAGGAAATGATGCTACGTCAATCGTAAACTGTCTTCACATATTGGGACAGACGCTAGACGCCAGGTCAGTAAATAACAAATATGATATGAATGAAGGGAATGTTTGGAAAGTTTAGTCAGAATTTCCTGTAGCATGTGTGCAGTGTAATCTGAATTATTTAAATAAGTTAATACGTTTTCATCATCTGTCATGTACACTGGAGGTCTTACAGTAAGTGGTCATTTTGTCAGTAATTCATGTATCTGTCATAACCACAGACACATATTGGCATCAATGGAAGAGTTTTATTTCATTGGTTCAAAACGTCTTCGCTTGTGCATGTATAGTCTATTTTTACTCAAAAAATCATAAGGCAATTTAGCCAGCCAGCTAAGTTAGCTAGACAATTTTTCTGTACATGTTTAGCTAGCTCGATTAGACTATTTATTTGACAAAGTTCCTTCAATCAAGTAAGGCACCTCGGTTTTATTTATTTATTTATTTTAAAGTCACTGCTGCAGCCAGAGCAAATTTTACGAATGTATGAGAAACTGCATTTGCATTATGTACTCAGATGGTCTTATTTTTCTCTCCGCTGTAGGACAGTTATGAAGACTGGTTTGGAGTCGGTTAAGGCAGCATTGCGGGCGTTTTTTGATAACTCCGCCGAAGATCTGGAGCGAACAATGGAGAACCTACGCCAGGGTCAGTTCACACACACTCGAACCCAGCCGAGAGGAGTCACCCAGATCATCAACTACACCACCGTGGCTCTGCTGCCCGTCCTCTCCTCCCTGTTTGAGCACATCGGCCAGAACCTGTTCGGAGAGGACCTTATACGTGAGTGTACTTCATACTGCGCAGAGAGGATTTACTGCTTGAAGAGGATCATATACATCATCATATAGTACACACTATAACAATCCTATTTATGCACATTTTCCACTTACTTCAAATACCTCAGGTGAATACCTTAAGGCTAAGTACCTTAGCATGCAGTTTTTCATGATGCTGACTGCTGACTTTTGAGGTAAGTGGAAAAAAAATCTGTAAATTTGACTTATTTTTAAGAAATGCAAGCAATATTTACTTTTTCAAAAATAAATAAATAAATAAATAAAGCAGATTATCGCGATGATGATACTCGGAGAACACAATAATTTTACTCAGGGTAACATTGGCTGACAGGCCCAGACTTAAATTGCGCACTCTCATAACTATTAGTTTCACTGTAGTTACTGAATAATATGCTTTTAGATGAATAACTGAATAAAAAAGCCGGGACTTTAAGGGGTTAGGAATATATTGTTGTAATATCGAATCGGGAGGTCCCTGCTGACTCTCACTGCTAATTAACACTGCCCTAGTGTATTAAATGTACCATGTCCTTTTTGACAGTGGATGATGTCCAGGTCTCCTGTTATAGGATCCTAAACAACCTCTACTCACTTGGCACCAGCAAAAGCATCTACGTAGAAAGGTAATGAACAGACTCGCTGCACTTTATAGCATATAAGATACTTATATTTCCTTTCCTTAGTAAATGCAGGAGTCTATTAAGCCTATGACTGCCTGTTGTTCTGTAATGTCTCTCTGAGATGTGTCAAAGACAAATATCTTCCATGTTATGATGAGTCAGTTATAAGGAAATGATCTGAATCTATTAGGCGTATTATTAACCCTGTATTGTGTAGGCAGCGGCCTGCTCTTGGCGAGTGTCTGGCTGCGTTCTCTGGCGCATTCCCCGTGGCCTTCCTGGAGCCCCATCTCAACAAGTACAACAGCTTCTCCATCTACAACACTAAGGGCTCCAGAGACAGGACAGGTGAGCGGAGACGCTTTTTCTGCTCATCAGCGTCCCACAGCCATGCAGAGGAGTGGATGTTTGCACATTTTGTAAAGGAGCGCACCTTTTAATGTTACTCTCTGTCTCTAATGTTCTCTCTGTCTCTCTCTCTATCTCTCTATCTGTCCACCTCTCCGTCCCCGCCCCTGCATCAGCGTGCAGTCTCCCAGCCCAGGTGGAGGAGGTGTGTCCACTGGTGCCGTCCTTGGAGAAAGCTCTGGAGGAGATCATGGAGCTGGCCGAGTCGGGCATGCGCTACACTCAGATGCCCCACGTGATGGAGGTGGTGTTGCCCATGCTGTGCAGCTACATGTCTCACTGGTGGGAACACGGGCCCGAGAGCAACCCGGAGCGCGCAGACACCTGCTGCACCTCGCTCACCTCTGAGCACATGAACACACTGCTGGGCAACATCCTCAAGATCATCTACAACAACCTGGGAATTGACGAGGGCGCCTGGATGAAGAGACTCGCCGGTGAGAGAGAGACACTTTCAGATTATCCACTTTGTTTGAATTCAATTCAGATTTAATTAAAATTAAATTTAAATCAGCCTAAATCTGATTTAAATAGTTTAATAGTCTAATCAGTTTTAGATTTTATTTCAGTTGAGCTATCATTATCAGATTATTATACAGCAGTGATTCACAGTTGGACTGAGTCAGTGTGGTCGACTCTAGTCTGCAGATTTTCGAAGCAGTCGAGAATTGTTGACAGTTGTCATGTTTAATTCTTTCAACCGGTCTCTGGACATAGTCTAGTAGTGTATGCTGGTCAATGACTCATATCTGTACAGATCCCCTCAATGGTCAGTAAAACATGACAGCATGAAAACAGTAAATCCAGAAAGTCCTAAATAGAGGGAAAACGAATTAAGTTGTGGCAGGAGCTCGAGTGCCTGTAAATTTCACAACCACCACAAGCATTAATATGGGTTGCAATTGCTGAAGCCTCAAACCAATTGGGTGAGTCCGCCATATTAGTTTTGCTATTGTCGCCTTCTATTAATAGGAAAGCATGTGTCATGGTGGGAGTTTGAAGTGTTCAGTTTTGTTCAGCAATAAGTTACAAGTTGGGTAGCGTGTGATCTCCAGTCGTTTAGTGCGTGTTGCCCAATTTCTCAGTCGCCATAAAGAAAACTACAGAAGTCATGCCCAGTCTTTTTATAATCTATTTTAAAAGGCATATTATTGTATGCAAGGCTATTGCCTTTCCTCTTTCCACCTTCTTCTTCTAACCTCTTCCTCTCATCCTTCTCTCTATCTCTCTGACCCTCCTCATCCTCTCACCCCGCTCTTCCTGCTGTAGTCTTCTCTCAGCCCATCATCAGCAAGGCCCGGCCGCAGCTGTTAAAGACTCACTTCCTGCCACTGATGGAGAAGCTGAAGAAGAAGGCGGCCACGGTGCTGCTGGATGAAGAGCACATGAAGGCCGAAGGCCGTGGCGAGATGTCTGAGTCCGAGCTGCTCATTCTGGACGAGTTCACCATCCTTGTGCGCGACCTGTATGCCTTCTACCCACTCCTTATCCGCTTCGTCGATTACAACAGGTGAGGGGACATACAAGTGGGTAGACACACCTGTGAGGATGTCACTATCAGATCAGTATTAAATATCAGAAGGTTCTCAGAACTCTGATATTGGTGCCATATCGCAAAATGAAAAAATGGGATTGGTGCATCTCTATTAAAACAAATTCCAACATCAAAAAACAACAACAATAAGAATCAAACACAAACAGACTCATTATCAAATGTTTCAAATGACCCAGTGGAATATGAGTGTCCAGTTTTAAGATCCTCTGAAGATTGTATATGGCTATATAAGGCTGGAATGGAGTGTGTGCCTGTGAGTGAGTTCACCGTGTGTTTGTTTTCAGAGCAAAGTGGCTGAAGGAACCAAACCCTGAGGCTGAGGAACTGTTCCGCATGGTGGCAGAGGTCTTCATCTTCTGGGCCAAATCCCATGTGAGTGAAAACACACACACTCATACATGTCCAACGTCCCAGTCGTCAGCTAACATGCACTCCGTCATTGTCACATACTATTGGCTTAAACAAGTCAACTGTAACAATAATAGTCAATCTCACAGACAGACACTCAGTCATTGTCAGTCTGTTTAAAAAATATGCACAAGTATTTTCAGTGCTTTGTGGGAAATAATCCTGGGGCAGTCAGTCAGGGGAACATAACAGTTTTGTGGTGGCTTTGTGAACAATTCTGAGGTTGTTAAGGTTCAGACAAATCACGTTAATGTGTGGTGGTACTTGTTTGGTTGAATGGTCCTTTTAAGGATGGTGCTTTGAGCAAGATTGATCTGTCATGTTCACCCTGACTGAGACAGAGTTGTTTTACAGAATTTCAAACGGGAGGAGCAGAACTTTGTCGTTCAGAACGAGATAAACAACATGTCTTTCCTCATTACTGACACCAAGTCCAAAATGTCCAAGGTAAGGCATGGGGAGTCAGTTGCTGTGTCTCATTACTATGCTACATGATTTTAAAATGTGCATCATTTTTAAATGCACATAATTGTCTAGTTTGTTCATGAGCAAATGTAGTACAGTAAAAACACCCTGATTTTGTACATAATGTAGTTGGCACCATGTGTAAAAAGAAATTGAATAAAATCATTTGTTTGTGTTGATTTGTGCTATAAAAAATATTGTTTGTGCTGGTTTGGCTTTTGGGATATTATAACAGCTATATTTTAATGTAAGTCTTAAAAAAGCACAAATATTTAGGAAATGTTGAAGCTGTATAGGGAACCTAAATGCATTACTGGTAGTATATAATTGTCCTTAAAATCAAGGGGGTATACAATTGTGCACATATGGTTTAATATCAGCGCTGTCAATCATGTATGTTTGTTCGAGCCCATATTTTCAGCAGTTTTAGGAGATTCACCACCTGCACACCTTCTTACCGGTCCACAGGGGGCGGTGTCTGACCAGGAGAGGAAGAAGATGAAGAAGAGGGGTGATCGTTATTCAACGCAGACGTCTCTGATCGTAGCGGCTCTCAAGAGGCTGCTTCCTGTCGGCCTGAATATCTGTGCTCCCGGAGACCAGGAGCTTATCGCCCTCGCCAAGAACCGCTTCACCCAGGCACTGAACACACGCACACACACACACACACACACACACACAGCCTCATAGACTCCTAGTAAGACAGGCTTACACACTGCCAGAATCAAATCAAGATAACATTTATAATATATAATGGACTTGGGTATACAAATTAGACACCTAGATAATGATAACACTGATAATACAGAATGTTCGGATGGAAAGAATGAATTAGCTGTGCAGTTATGACTTCTGTTTATATTTATATTACCGTATATGCATTTGAAAATATATTTAATAATTAACAGTCTCATTTAGAGTGGGACCATGTGTTGTGTTTATACACATAATAATTTTATTTTCTCACAAATACGAATTAAAAACGGTATTAAGATATTCTTGAGAAGGTCATCATGACAGTTATTAACCACATGACAAATGGGGGGCGACTTTAATTTACTATAACGACTCATTTCAGCAAAAGGTCAGTGAACTGATTGGCTCTTTTCCAACAGAAAGACACAGAGGGGGAGGTTCGGGAGATTATCCGTAATAACCTTCACCTGCAGGGCAAGGTGAGGAGTCGGAGGCTAACGTGATGTGTTTACGGTGGCCTCATGGTCATAGAGCCCCATCATTACAAATTTGTATCCCTGCACTCCTTTTCATCTGCTCATTGACTTTGTTTTAACAAACCATGTTTTTTGTTGAATGCCTTTATTTTAGGCTCCTTTTCACTAAAGGACATTTTTGAAATGCTAACATGATGTTAAATGACCACACCAAGAGGGATCAGTTACAATTAAATGTAATTTGTTATTAGCCGCGTTAGCATTTTTAATGTGACATAAATATGGAGTTAAATATCTGTCAAAAGTCATTGACCGTGAATCCAAGACCGAAATTGTAATTCTGCGACTCGCAAATCCGCAGTCAGTTTCGTAAATCTGTAAGTTGCACAAATTTAGTGTGTATGCCTTTTCATGTGACTTTTGTGAATCACTCATTCAGTGTGTACTTTAAGTCTCACTTTATGGGTTTACATATTACCATTTTTCCGTGAAGTTTTGACAGTTTGGAGCTGCAACTCGTAGAACTGTTTCAGCCCCGCCCCCTCAGCTTTCTAGAACCACCCACTTGGCCCTACCTTTTACATTAGTAAGACGTATCGGTGAAAAACTTTGTTTGGCAGCGTAACCGATGATTCGTGTACATGTAGCCTGAAAAGTTGTAGGTACGCATATTGTGAATCGGAATCGCAACGTTGTGAAAGCTTGAATTAGAATTTGTAGTTGTGTCATGAGAATTTGTACTCATGAAACTACAATTTACAACAGTTGCAGATTTATCAATCTGATTATGGATTTCTGATTCATGAAATGACAATGTCGTTGTTAGATTTACGTACGATTACATTTTTGATGGGGGAAAATAACTCGACACATATGCCCTTAATGGGAGCCTGAATCCATTCGGAACATTTCCAGCCTGAATTCTGGGTTATTGCATGTTATCCAAAGTCAAATATCATGATGGCACTTTCATGTGTGAGCATTCAGCTTCATGTCACGGCCTTTGTCTCCATCTCCCCCACCCGCTGCATGCCTGTATGTCCCTGCATGACCTCATCAGTACTGGGTCTTCCACTTCAAAAATCTGGTCAAGCGCCTCATCATCGTCCTGAAGTGGATGAAACGTCGCCAGTCCAAGCCGGCTGCTCCAGAAATACCCTTTCACAAACGTCTGTCCTTCCTTAAGCGCTCCTCCACTCTGGACTCCTCCATCCAGCGCCACCCACGGGCACCGTTGAGCACCATGAAGAAGTCGTCTTCGCTGGATAACGGCTCCAAGCACGCGAAGCCCCCGGCCTCCTGCCTTACTGCACGTTACAGCATGTTTAGATGTAGCACGCTGGTGTGTAGGGAAAGCACAGCTGGATGTCGCTCATAGCATGTAGCATATAGTTCATACAGTTTAGCTTGTAGCTCATAGCATTTGGCATATAGTTGTAGAACAAAAAGAAGCCCTTAATAGACTATTTGAGCCAAAATTATATGTACACAATGTTCCACTTACCCCAAGGGTAGTCCATCAGCCAAGATATGTTTTGTGTCCGAAGCTAACAAGTAAGGGAATCGCTTTCTTCCTCAGCACATAGTTTGGTGTCCGCACAAGCATCAGACTCAGATAGGAGGTGTGGTTCAAAGTTGGAAAGCAGAGTTGTACTTTAGAAGTAATTTAAATGATGGTTCCAATTTGTTTTTTATGATATTTGATGATTGTGTGATGATTTAACACTGAACTGGTGACTAAGCGTTCCTTACTTGTTTGCGACATTAGCCTCAGAACTTCAGTGCAAAACTAAAGAAGCACACTACAGACACCAAACATGTTTTGACTGATCTTATTTGTGGTCGTCTGTACGTTTCATTTTTCTTTAAATGCCTCCAAAACTGTTTTGCTTGTAATTGAGGCAATGAATTTGAGGTAGAGCTGTTTTACATGTTCATTGCATTCACTGTCAGTGTCAATATATACATTTACAAGTACATTTATTTACTTGGCTGATGCTTAAAGCGACTTACAATTGGGACAGGATACAACTGAGCAACCAGCAGGTTAAGGGCCTTGCTCAGTGAACCAACAGGGGCTGGGATTTAAACTCACAACCTTCTGATAAGGAACCCAAATCCTTAGCCGCTGAGCCACCACTGCATATATTTGATGACAAGTTTATTAACTAGTCCTATAGCACAACTGTAGTAAATATTCAGCTTGTGGCAACGACACAGTATTACACAATGAACCATAATGCATCATAGGCAGCATACATCCATTCCAAGAAATGCTAGCGATATGTTTAGCTAAATTAGTAAGTAGACTTGACTAGCATTATTCTTTCTAGTGGCATTAGCACAGCTGTGCGGCGGTTCAAATTAAAATATAAATATGTCCAGCTGGGCTTCCCAGTGATCTGCTTTATCATCTGATTTTGTTAGTGCTATGTGATGCTTACAATACTTTTAACAGTATTTTCTGTTAGTTACCTGCTAATTTCTTTGAAATAAGGGAGTTGGTTGGTGTGTGTGTGTGTGTGCACAGTTGGAGAACCCTGCCATTCGTTGGCAGATGGCTCTCTATAAGGACATGCCCAACCGCAGTGAGGACACCTCAGATCCAGAGAAGACTGTGGAGAGAGTGTTGGACATCGCTCATGTGCTCTTCCATCTGGACCAGGTTTAGAACACAGCCTGACTAACGCACAGCAACAACGTTAACATGAGTGCTTTCTCACATTCTCCAATCTCTCCCGACTTTTTCCTTTCCCCTGTTCATTAGGGGTCTAAAAAGAGATTTCTGTGAAGCTGCTTTGTGACAGTGACTGTTGTTAATAAAATTGAACATAGTCTAAGGGCGGGGTTTGGTAGTTATGAGAGTGTACGTGACCTACAATAGATTTCACATCACAATGCATACTTTACGTTTTAAACCCAAAAGTAAAGCAGTCTGTTGTCACAAAATCCGTCTCCTGCATTAATAATGGATGAAGCCAACGATCCAAACGTATGAAAATCATGCCACATCCACTATATATTTATATAGTTAGCTATAAGAAACACAAAAAAAATCACAATGTGTACAGAAAAGGGCTGCTTGCAGCTTTAATGCTGGCTGTGAGAGTGAACACTGTGTGTTTGATCAGGTGGAACATCCTCAGAGGAGTAAGAAGGCCGTGTGGCACAAGCTGCTGTCCAAGCAGAGGAAACGGGCGGTGGTAGCCTGCTTCAGGATGGCGCCTCTTTATAACCTTCCCAGGTGCGGCTCCACGTGGTCTCTTGTATATCCTTTTGATCCTGTCTTCTGGGGCGTTTGTGATCGCGATTTGCACTAAAACGAATTTGCGAACACAAACAAAACTGAGCTTAAGCGGTGCTAAAAAGGTACCTGCTATAAAAAGTGAGTCAAATCCAACTCTTCAGGAGTTTCTATAACATTATATGTGTTCATATTAGGCAGGTGATTTTTTACATCTCTGCACAAGTTACCATATCTCCCTTTTTTATTTATTTATTCATTTATTACTATAATTTTTTTTTGCTCTTTAGCAGGAACTGCAATTTATACAGTGAAGTGATGTATATTTATGTCGATATCATTTTTCCATTAGCCTAATGTTAATGTTGTCATCTTCTTTTTTTATAACATATAAATACAAGCTTTAAAATCCACTGATACATACCAATACATTTGCTATCTACTATTAGAATTGATAATTGCTGTTTTCTAGGTCTTAGATCCAGCATTTGCGACAGTCATCCCTATAGCATAACACGTCCTATAAATGATCCATCCTGCAACAACATTTCTCATCTGTTCAGAGGGACAGAGCTTGCAGGATTTATTACTCATCACCCACTGTGCATCATTTGGAGAAGTGCTTGATCATTATTGTGTGTGGTTTGCAGACACCGAGCGGTGAACCTGTTCCTGCAGGGCTATGAGAAGTCCTGGATTGAGACAGAGGAGCATTATTTTGAGGATAAGCTCATAGAGGATTTGGCTGTGAGTGTACCATGTTTTTTAGCATATTATAAGTCAGATGTGTCATGCTGTCAGATGCAGTGCATCCTCCTTTAGGGGTTCAGAAATGCTTTTGTCTGTAACTGAATTTCAGTGTCCTCATGTCTTACAGCACAAATCGATATGCAAAGCACAAGTGCCCAGCGCTGCCTTTGACATTTTGAGCTGGTTTTGCAGGATTTCAATCTGTTTTATGCATTTAGAGCAGAAAGCCGGAGGGATTCTTGATCATTGCCAAATAAATAAAGCATTTCACAGAAACCCCAAAAGCACTACCTATAAATGCTGACATGATTGCCAAGTATTCTGGCTGCTTCTATATTGGGAAAAGATAAAGCTAGGAGCTGAAGTCTGGTGTTTTGTGTTGTAGAAGCCGGGTGGGGAGGAGCCGTTGGAGGAAGATGAAGGGGTTAAACGCATCGACCCTCTGCATCAGCTCATTCAGCTCTTCAGCAGGACTGCACTCACTGAAAAATGGTGTTCTTCCTTTTATCATGATCATTCTAGTTTTACTTTTCTCTCTTTTACCTCTATCAGCCCTGTTGGGCTAAAACATTTTCACGTTCGTATAAGTTATTTTCTTATATCAGGAAAATCACAGTTCTAAATCAATGCTCCTGATACCCTCAATTCAAATGGGAACTGAATGGATTCTTGTTTTTGACATAGGAAGCCAAACACACGATATGCTCGCCGTTCAAGCGGTTAAAGTCATGAGAACACTGTTGCTGGGCAACTGGGAAATATGGACGACGAACATAAGCTAGCTAATGACTTAGTCTACCAATTTAGCTAGCTAGTCTATATGAACAACGTCAAGGCCTAGTGACGGTAGAAACAAGACAAAACTGTTGGGAATATCAACATTTCCCTCAGATGACTAAAATTGCATTGGAATTACACCTAGCATTCACCGCAAACCGAACTTTCATGGGTTCTGCCATACTAAGAAACATCGTCATTGCGTCACGACTTGTGACCTCTGAGCTAGCAGAAAATGACTACCTCCAAAGCGGTGATTACCACAAGAGTGGCCCGTTCATATGGAATTTGAAAACCCGTAAACACTGAACACAAACCCATTCGAACGTGGCATATGTAACCAAAGACCAGTTTGCTAAATAAAATGACAAGAAGTTTGCAGTTTTTATATTGCCTGGTTATGAGGCAGCAAAACAACATCTATCAGTACCAACACACATCCTTTAACTGTCTGTTTCAGTAAACTGGAGGAGGACAGCCTGTACATGGCCTACGCTGACATCATGGCCAAGGTGAAAATCCTTAATGAGAATTCTGTGCATGAAACTGAAAATGATAAATGTGCCACCATATAGGAAATTCTCCCGAGATGTTTTATTTTCCTGCTGATTGTCCACAGAGCTGCCACGATGAGGAGGAGGATGAAGAAGAAGAAGTGAAGAGCTTTGAAGTAAGCACCATGTTCCTTCTGGCATTACATACATGCAACATGTGGCTAAAATGCATCTCGGACCTCGTGAAGTGTTTTGAGCGATGTTTTAAATGCGTCTTGTGTGTATTTACGCCTGCATGTTGATGTGGGTAATCCCTATCCGGGTATAATTCTGTACTCAAGACGCATGAAACGATGAGCTGTAAACGGGGTCTAGGACATGGCTATGGGAATATGGACCTTGCACTATACTTTACGCACAGTGAGGATAATGGTCAAAAATATCTGTATCTGTGAAAATGTCACGACGCACCAGGCTAGCCTTGAGTGTGTATGGTTGGTAGCAGTCCAGGAACTAAAAGCAGGGCGTAGAGGATAGTGATGTCAGTGCTTCCTTCCTTTTTTCCTTGCTTACTCACAGGAAAAGGAGATGGAGAAGCAGAAGTTGCTGTACCAGCAGGCACGGCTCCACGATCGCGGCGCAGCTGAGATGGTGCTGCAGACCATCAGTGCCAGCAAAGGTACACGTCTAATAATGAACTCTCACCACATATATTAATAGCTTTAGGTCAATTCAACATTTCCTTAAAGCAATTATACACTGCTACCAGAAAAAAAGTATACAATTTATAATGTAGCCTGATGATAGTTGAACTGAAAAATAAAAAGCTCTTATTTCTGGACAGGGTATTGACAGTGTGAACTTCAGTGTAGAGTTTTTGTTGAGTTAAGTACCCATATTAGGCGCGTTAGCCAAGCCACTGGTGCATCACCAAATATGCCGCATCATTTCACTTGCTATTCTACAAAGCTTTTAGAGGAACATTTTCTATATCAAATGTTTCATCACAGTTTCATCACTTGGATAACACAATATGACTTTTAAAATCCTATCAGATTGTTTTTGTAATTGTATGGTGACTAAAAAATTGAGGATCTTAACAAGTAGGGATCACATACCATTAAGTTGTTGCTGAACTAAACTGAACACACTAAACCCACACCAAAAGACATGCTTTCTAGCTACTAAGAGACGATGATGGCAAAGCAAACGTGGAGGTCTTACGATTGGTTCAAGGCTATGGTAATTGCAGCCCAGCTTTTTCCCCCTCATTTGTACAGTCGTGGTATTTACCCACACTCTTGCCACAACTCGGTAAGTTTGTCCTACACTGAGGAGCTTCACTGCAGCTGCGGATGCCTGTGTGCTATTTTTCCTGATCTACTTCGTGCATTTACTTTTTTCGCTCTCCACTTTCATTGGACGTTGAACGGAATACATTTTAGAGATTTTAGTAGCTGACCAGCAAATGTTTACGAGACTATGTCCAGAGTCCACTCGAAAAAATCTAACGTGTTTGATACACTCTGACTTGCTTTGACCGTCCTGAATTGAATCGAGAAGCAACAACTTGTCTCCCACATCTCAACTACAAAAATCTGCCTCAAAAATATGCATGCTAAGGCCAACCAGCACAGACCTAACCTGATTGTGAATAGATGCTATAATCAAGGTAAAAGTTGTGTAATGAAACCCTGGCTTTTGTTAGGAGCTCATTATAAAGCCCTTAATGATCTGGATGAAGTGTGTTCAAGGAGCAGTTTCCTGCTATGTTCTGGCTGGGGGAGGGGTTTATTTTTAGGCTGGAAAAATGCACACACAAGCCTGAAATGAACAAACGAGCCAGATCCTTTGCATGGCAATATTGCAAATCACCTTTTTTTTCTAAGGCATCTTTAAAATTATATGATTATTATATATACTGCACCTTTTAAAGCATAAAAAACAAGTTAAAACAGCACATGACGGTGGGTCTTTACAACTGGAGCTTAAAAACAGCGTGCGTTTTCTCAGTTATATCTCTACAGTGCCAGAGCTTGTGACTTTGCTCTAACTGTGCATGCAGGTGAGATGGGGCCAATGGTGGCGTCTACACTAAAGCTGGGCATTGCTATACTGAATGGTGGAAATTCCACTGTACAGCAGGTACGATGATGCAGAACACTTGTGGATGTTGATTATAGAGGCCTTGTATGCACGACATTTAAACCCTCAGTCAGGAATTCCAGCAAACGCTTTACAGCTTTTAAACAACTACTAATGCATCATTTTCTTTCTATCCACTTGTAGAAAATGCTGGACTACCTGAAGGATAAGAAGGACGTAGGATTCTTCCAGAGCCTGGCGGGACTTATGCAGTCTTGCAGGTAACATTACCAGGGCTTAAGAGAAGCCTTTCTCTAAGCCTCATGGGGAAATGTCAGATTGGTTTAGAGGCAGTTTATCCAAGAATCGTTGTCAACGCGAGGGTCGGAACTCGTTCTAACACGTTAGTTAGAGCAGTGGTAGGGCACTGGGCTACTGATCAGAAGGTCGTGGGTTCAAGCCTCAGCACCGCCAAGCTGCCACTGTTGGGCCCTTGA
>JAOUQW010000049.1:4275285-4290314 GCA_028565825.1 Olivaichthys viedmensis | reverse complement strand
GGGAGGGTTAAGGGCCTTGCTCAAGGGCCCAACAGTGGCAGCTTGGCGGAGCTGAGGTTTGAACCCACGACCTTCTGGTCAGTAGCCCAGTGCCCTAACCACTGAGCCACCACTGCCCACATGATGTAGTCTCAGTGGCTGAAAGACTGAGTGTGTTACCCATAATGCATTGAGAGCATACATCAGCTAGTCAGTTTTCAAATGATTGTGGAATGAAATGAAGCATAATACTAGATGTGTTATCTGTAGCTAACAGCCTATTAGTTAGCTACTGCATAATCTACCAGTGTTACCACTTTAATTTTTCTAGCTCCTCTTTTTTTTCTTTCTTTTTTTTCCAGTGTATGTGATGCACCATAGGCTGCTAGATTACACTTATTAATCATCAGCCATGTCGGGAAGCTAATTTTGATTGTGTTGATTTTAAGATGTTCATGACATTTGTCAAGTACCAGACACCAACATTAATTGCGATTTTTAATTTCTTCAGGAATCCATCAGTGATTTTTACTGGTACTATTCGGGGAAGGATGTGATTGACGAGCAGGGTCAGCGTAATTTCTCCAAAGCCATCAATGTGGCTAAACAGGTCTTCAATACTCTTACAGAGTATATTCAGGTAAATCATTTTATCAGATGTGATATTGTGATGATATCAGAATTAGTTCCTGATAGACATGCATGTACGTACATACAGATACCCCGTTCATTAAGATGAACCTTTTCCACATGCCTTTCACACTTCAGAGTTCTGTATTATCTTAAATGGATGCAGCTTCTTTTGATTAACACTGAAAGGTATTGTAAAAGGTATTGTAAAATGGACGATTGCTGGAGAGATCTGTGATTTTAGTACAGTATGAATCCACAATGTCGATAGTTTTTGGCTGAAATGTAAAAATACTGAAGTAAATGATGTTCTGTATTTAGCAAAACTCAGTTACACCTTTTTAGCAGTTGCAAGAGCAAGCGCATGTGCCAGCAAAAAGGAGTGCAAGTTGGCAAATATCCCATCTTATTCTGTCAGTCTACCAGGCCTTCTGCTTGCTACGCCAATTTAGGCTAACAGAGATTTAATAAAGTTCTTCCAAAGTACCTCCTGCAAAGTAATGCCATTTCTGACCTTTGGACTACACACTGTGCTATTCTGTCTCACATTAGCTAGGACTTAGACTTAGACTATTTAGACAAAAGACAAAAACCTGCTTTTTTTAACGGTTAACTCCTCTTGGATGGCTTATTATGATTATATGGATTGGTATATGTGTTATATTTGTTACCTTTCACAGTTTCACATTTCTCCATTGAAAACAGAGACTTTCACAGCACTTACGGAAAAAAAACGGTTCGCGGGGAGCTGCGTATCAGATTAGCTCTGTACATCACAAAATAGCTTGAACCTATCACGGTCCAATACAGTAGTGGGCGAGGGGGTGGAGGTTTTACGGTGCGAAGGCATGAGGCGTTTCAGTTTGCATAATAATGCATATTCATATATCCTCGCATTCTTAATGAGTGTAACGTTTTAGAGATGGTCCTATGCCCTTTTTAGTACTTTCTTGGGCATAAAAATAATACATAAAAATATGTAACAATTTAAATTAAGGCTTTAGGGGTACTTTAAAAAATGCTAGCTTGCCAGGTTTTGGGGAAGGCCAAGACTTTTGATATATTAATAGAAATAAGGTTTGAATAAGGTAAGCCGTGGTAATTATAAATATTTATTATCCCATATGAATTGGTCAGTCAGATCATTTAAAAATGACAGAACCTCCCCAGGCAAACCTTATCTAATCCAGTTTGAACAGGGCTAAAGCCTCAGTTGGTCTGTGGTGACGTTTGGGTATTGGAATAGTATGAAGCCTATTTAGCTTCTTGTCATGTTTTGGTACAGGGTCCTTGCACGGGGAACCAGCAGAGCCTGGCACACAGTCGCCTGTGGGACGCCGTGGTTGGGTTCCTCCATGTTTTTGCACACATGCAGATGAAGCTCTCACAGGTAGGCATCTGACAACTGCAAATTGGTATGAGCAAAATAGTCTCAACGGCTTGAACCTGTCATGGTCCGATGTGTAAATTGTTACGAGTATGATGTGGTAACTGGAAACATTGAGCTGCAGAACAATCCCCTGATGTTGGTGGATAGATTTCTCCTTTTCGGACTCCGAATCAGTCTGAGGTTCACACATACAGGATTGCATTTCTCCAATGTGGAGTCCTACCTGTTTGTAATGGCGCAAAACAAGTGATACTTTCCTCTTCATAGTGATTGTGACATACCTGTTTTTTCAGGATTCGAGCCAGATTGAGCTCCTGAAAGAGCTCATGGATCTCCAGAAGGAAATGGTGGTAATGCTGCTCTCCATGTTAGAGGGTAACTAAGCCATGAGCTATTTAATTCAGTTTGCTTCAATTCAATTACATTATGAAACATATCACCTCATGTCATTATTATTGATGCCAATTCAAATAGTTAAAATAGTAAAAAATACTAGCAGCACAATAACAAGCTTCTCCCCAGCAACTTTTATCAAGAGATGTGCTCAAAGATAAAAAAAAACAACAAACATTTCTTCTCTACTCAGGAAACGTCGTGAACGGCACTATCGGAAAGCAGATGGTCGACATGTTGGTGGAATCCTCCAACAACGTGGAGATGATTCTCAAGTTCTTCGACATGTTCCTCAAGCTGAAAGATCTTACGTCGTCGGACGCCTTCAAAGAGTACGACCCAGACGGGAAGGGTGTTATCTCCAAGAGAGACTTTCACAAAGCCATGGAGAGTCACAAGCACTACACGCAGTCCGAGACGGAGTTCCTGCTTTCGTGCGCTGAAACGGACGAGAATGAGCTGCTGGACTATGAGGAGTTTGTGGAGCGCTTCCACGAGCCAGCCAAGGACATCGGCTTCAACGTGGCCGTGCTCCTGACTAACCTCTCGGAGCACATGCCTCACGACTCGCGCCTGCAGACCTTCCTGGAGCTGGCTGAGAGCGTGCTCAACTACTTCCAGCCCTACCTGGGCCGCATCGAGATCATGGGCAGCGCCAAGCGCATCGAGCGTGTCTACTTCGAGATCAGCGAGTCGAGCCGCACGCAGTGGGAGAAGCCACAGGTGAAGGAGTCCAAGCGCCAGTTCATCTTTGACGTTGTTAACGAGGGTGGTGAGAAGGAGAAGATGGAGTTGTTTGTTAATTTCTGCGAAGACACCATTTTCGAGATGCAGCTGGCCGCACAGATGTCCGATGCCGGAGAGCGCTCGGCGAGCAAAGAAGAGAACGAGCGGGAGAAACCCGAAGAGGAGACCCCCGACATGGGCTTCTTCTCCATCAGCACTGTATGCACAGCCCTGTTCGCCCTCCGCTACAACGTCATTATCCTGATGAAGGTGCGTTTAAACTTATTGTAAACTTGTTATTAGTCTAAGGGAGGCTTAGATGTTTGAACATTTGACCATGAGAGCAGGCTAGAACAAGCGCTATATGCATATAACAGTACTGGCACTGGTCTTATTGTATGCATTAGGACTGAGGGAATTTATAGGGAAATATTTGTTGTCAATTAAATTATTATGATTATTTGCTTTTTCCTTTGTATTATTTTGTATTTTGCTGAAATACGGCTTTCCATTTAAGACAAATGTCCCTGTATCTATAATCAAATATTATTATTTTATTGTTATTCCCCATTGGGAAATTATTAGGGGTGTGTCATTGTACAGCTGAGGCTTTAGGGGATTTAACCTTCTATTCACTAGCACTACGGAAGCACTGAAGCGCAAAACAAATAAACAAACCAAAAACCACAATAGCAACTCGAAACACTAGAAAAAGAAATCAAAAGCACTACAGCAAATCCCCCAAAAACTACAACCAAACCAAAAACGCAACTACAAATCTGTGAACACAAAAGCAAATCTTAAATCAGAAAAAAAAAAAAAGATACATCGACAAATCCGAACACACTGCAGTAAACAAATCGGAAAACACAACAGCAAAATTAAAAACCCAAGTTCAGTTTTGAGATTTGCATTTGTGTTCTCGAGATCTTTTGTTGTGTTTTTTTCATTTCCTGTTGTGCACTTCAGAGTTATCCGTAGCCAATGATCTACCACTAAAGGAAATCTAAATCGAGGTAATGTGATGTAATTGAATGCATTATAAGGTGCTGTCCATGAAGAGTCTGAAGAAGCAGCTGAAGAGGGCTAAGAAGATGACGGTGAAGGACATGGTGACCACGCTTGCTGCGTTCTGCTGGAGTGTGCTCATGGGGCTGCTGCACTTTGCCTTCAGCGTGGCCCGTGGCTTCTTTCGCATCTTCTACAACAGCTTTCTGGGTGGAGGTCTGGTGGAGGGAGCCAAGACCATGAAGGTGTCCGAGCTGCTGGCCAACATGCCTGACCCGACGCAGGACGAGGTGAGAGGAGAGAGTGAGGAGGTGGAAAGGAAACATGCAGAGAGAACCTCGCCTGAGGAAGACTTGACAGACCTCGCTGTGGCTGCGGAAGAAACTGACCTGCTGTCTGATATATTCGGGCTGGATTTGAGGAGGGAGGGGGGACAGTACAAACTCATGCCCCATAACCCCAACGCCAGCCTGACGGAGCTGCTTAATACACCCGTGCCACCGCCCCCTACGCCCTCGCCTGAACTTCGCAGGAGACACACGGTAACAATACCTGAAATTACATCCAAAGCAATTCTATATATATATATATATATATATATATATATCACGAACACTGGAGTCAGGATTCAAATATTCCTCCACTCGGAATGTCCTTAAAAGTCACACACAACTTGTTTTGAAGACAGTAAAAAATGAAGCGCTTACACTTTTACCCTCATCAAGAAGTCCAGATTCTATGAAAATGCAAATACCCCCAATCCTACACTCCTTGCCCTCCTTTCCCTTGTAAGCCAGTGTTACATGCCCTGCATTTGCATATCAGTACATGATTGCCTCTTAAATATTATTGCCGTTTCAACCCTCATTCAGATTTTTCAGTGGGGTTTTCAGCTCCTCCTGTTCTTAACATAATGAAGCAAAACCACTGCAATGACAAAATGGCACTCTGCTCAGTCTCCTTATTCAAATTTATTCCCTTGAAAGCATTTATTCATTAAAAAAAACAACACACATTTTCTAAAGTTATGGTGACTTTAATAACATGCATTATGCCCTGCTTAATCTTTGTGATATCAGATTATGCATGTACCCAGTATTTATACATATCATAATACTTGAAGACATTTCTACGATGCGAAATATGTAATACAATATAGAGAGTTGTAAAAAGTAGTGCTGCCCAAATAATGAAAAACTATGGATGTAATGATATTTGTATTGAATGTCTACCAAAAGCAATAATTTAACAACTTATTTAATGAATTTATTTAATTAAATTGTGTGTTTTTTTCTAGGCAAAGAGTTCATCGTCGTCAACAGATGAGAAAGAAACCACAGAGGAGACCAAGACGGTGTCTGAGAAAGCAGAGTATGTTTTTCTTTTACACTTTGATGTTTTGACGTAGTTGCAGAACAATTTGTCTTCACTAGTTTGTCATTTCACATTCAATTTTATGTAATATCTCAGATGACAGAATTTAAAAGCAGGTTCCTCCGCTTCTACTAACTCCCCTTCAGGTTATATACAAGGATAATGTAGTAGGAAAGCCACAGCTGGGTTAGTAAAAAGTTTTTGCTTTCATCTGTGTGAATCTTTGTGTCGCCCACAGAGGAGAGGACGGGGAGAAGAAGGAGAAGAAGAAGGAAGCGCCAAAGAAACAGAAGACTCCAGTCCACCGCTCCTCCAGATCAGATGAGCCGGATCTTCAAGAGTCTGCCTTCTGGAAGAAGATTATCGCCTACCAGCGCAAGCTGCTAGTAAGAAGGCCTCATGTGGACTTGCAGCAATATGATTTAGAAAAGGATTTCGCCTACCCTAGTCCTGACGTTCCCTTGTACTCTTGACTCCTCTAGTGGGATTATAATTAGCTGATGATAATCAGAAAAAGCACAGAACCTTTTCCCGTGAACCACACATCAGCTCACCGGTCATGCAGTGTTATTACAGCACCGATAAATACCTCTAAATTGGATCAAAAGGATGAAAACTGTCTCATCCAGATACTAAAAAAACACCTCATTGTAAATAGAATGGGTCTTATTGCCAGTTCATAATAATTTCCATGCTATTTCCATGTCATGCCATTTAAAACCTCTGTTATTAACTTCTCCACTGCTGACATCTGTGATGTATTATGTTTTTCCTTCTGTCCTATTACAGAACTATTTTGCACGGAATTTCTACAACATGAGAATGTTGGCTTTGTTTGTGGCCTTTGCAATCAACTTCATCCTGCTGTTCTACAAGGTAAAGCTGTGCTGTGAGATCCATGGCCGTTTGAGTAACAGGCCAATTCTCACCAGATTTACAGTGTGTATAGCACTGTATCTTCTGTATATAACGTCCAACTCTTCCATGTATTATTAGGTTTAGTAGAGCTACTTAAGTGCATAAGATGTATGTGCTTTATAAGGCTTGTTTTGCTAATAAATATCTCAAACTCTACCATGGCCATGGAAGATACTTGATTCTATTTTTCTTATATTGGGACTCTGTGACAACGTGGATCCGGTTTCAAATATGATCACAATTCAAAATCATGTAACCATGTTGGAATGTAACCATGACAACAATCACAAATATACCAACAACTGTAAATACACTTTCTATTTATTTATAGGCAGCAGTACATTAAAATGTCTTAATTAAAAGCGACAAGAGCAGATCAAGAACACCCATCGAGATGTAACCGTAGCAACAATCATATAATGGTAGTCTATTAATATTTGGGGCAGTGGAGGAGGGAGGCGGGGGGGCTTAATAACATGACAATGAGTTTGCTGGTTTTGTACCATTCAGTTATGAGTAGGCAAAACTTATACAAAGTCTCAGTTTGTTTAAATGCTGTTAAATAGGCGTGGTATAAGTGAGAGAACTCCCACCACAGTATCCCAATATCTGAAAAATAGCATACTTGGGGATGGAAATACTCTGCTTCACGGCGTGGTGTTTTACGTCTCCGCCTTGTCTATTATTTTCTGATATCCTGTTTTAAATTATTTATTTCAGCATTACAAATGTATATGGATCATTTTGCAACTAAATGGTTAACCTACATCAAATAAATCAGTATTATTATTCATCAGCATTTTAAATCTAAATTCCTTTTTAGCAAGGAAGTCAATGTCTCTCACACACTCTGTCTCTGTCTCACTCTCTCTCTCTGTCTCTCTGTCTGTCTCTCACTCTCACACACTCTCTGCCTGTCTCTCTCTCTCTCTCTCTCTCTCTCTCTCTCGCTGTCTCTCTCTTTCAATTCAATTCAAAGTAGCTTTATTGGCATGACTGTATACAGTACAATGTTGCCAAAGCATTGGGGGAAACAATGGGAACAAACAAACACAACAGAAAACAATCATAATAACAATACTGATATTAATAATAGCAATAAATAAATCTCTTTCTCTCTCTTGCAGGTGTCCACTTCCTCTGCAGTAAAAGAAGAAAAGCAGGTGGTGTACAGCACGCCATCATTGGACAGTGGTCTGCGATGGGACACGCAAAGCGACTCTTCCAGCGATCGGCCTGCTACAGTGCACTTTGTGCTGGAGGAGAGCAGCGGCTACATGGAGCCCACACTGCGCATCCTCGCCATCCTTCACACCATCATCTCCTTCTTCTGCATCATCGGATACTACTGCCTCAAGGTGGGGAGTCGATGCTTGTAATGTCCAAATGCTGTACCATTCTGCTATACAAAAGCAAAGCGCAGTAACTACAGGGATGATCGAACTTAAGTTATGATAGAAAATAAACTTTTGGGCATCTGTTTTATCTTGTGACAAAGTGTTCAAACTTTTCCTATTTTAGAGTAAATATTGTGTAAAAATCTTCCGTTTTCTCAGTTTCAGTGTTAGCACAGTCACTTATCACTGTGCTGGGATCAGAACATGACCTACAATGTCTAGCAATATCCAACATGCAACTGAAGCTTTTTAGCTAGCTAGATTACTTTAGATTAGCTTTGTAGGCAGTGGTAGCTCAATGGTAAAACTTACATGAAAACAGCATGCGTTGCCTTGTGAAACAAATCAGCAAGATCTCCTCAAATAAAAAGGTGCTTATGGTGTCAGGAAAAATGCTTTGGATGTCTTTAACCCATTGGGGTCGCAGCAAGATCAGAATAACTTTGTCGTCCTTTTTGCTTTATAACTCTGTGAGATTTTTATCATGCGAATTAAAAGAAAAAGTGCCCACTTGTAAATAATATGAGTATCCAAAGACAGAGTAACAATTTATCAACATGTGCTGAGAATATGCTCAAAATGGCCCAAACATGTGGAAAAAAACCGAATGCTGAAGTTTTATCATAAGCATAGATTTTTATTCTCCTTTTATCTAATAACTATCAGTCGTTAGAAAATAAAGGGATGGGACTGTTTTGTAGAAGTCCAGTTTAAAGCTTCTAAAAGCTGCAGTAACAACACTCCCATTAGCACTTTATGGAGAAATTTAGACAAAAAGATGTTTTGATGTTTTTAATGGCTTTAATTGTCCGTATGGACTTGGAGTGCATTTATTTCTCAGCCAAAAATCCACAGTTAAACAATTAAAATGCTAAAAAGCTAAATAAATAGTCCATCTCCGTATTGTCTAGGTTCCCCTGGTGATCTTTAAACGGGAGAAGGAGGTGGCCAGGAAGCTGGAGTTTGACGGGTTGTATATAACGGAGCAGCCATCAGAGGATGACATTAAAGGCCAGTGGGACAGACTGGTCATCAACACGCAGTGAGTCTGATAGCATTTATACCACACACACACCATTATGAGCTAATGTAGGTCAGTGAGAGACAGCAGCCCGGTTCGTTATAGAGCACTGAACAGCTATTACGGAGTAATAGAAGTTGCACTAGGCATCCAGAAAGATAATTACAGTTTAAATGCCAAACGGTATGAATGAGCAGCCGAAGGTGACCGCCATGGATAGCCGGCTTCATCTGGAGCTCTGTGTTTACCTTTCTGCAATATGAGCAAGGGGGAGCTGTTTATGACATTAGTCTGATAAATGAAGATCGGTCCCTGCTCCACCTGTGTGAACCTTTCTCCGCTTCTCCGAAGGAAGCTGCAGCACTGCCTCGGACGTTTTATAGACACGTCATTGAGTTTGTGTTATGTTTCAGTTTACACTGCCAGTCAAAGGTTTTAAAGAACCTCGAGTATCTTGTGATTTATTACCGTTTATATTAAACAAGTGTTTAATTTAAGGACATATAAAGTGGCCGTTATCCGATCCTAATGATGCTTTATTAAAGGCAGGTGCACTTGGATGGTAAACCAGTTAAGCCTATGGATAAAATAGCCATAAGCAGTGTCTCAAATCGCATACATTTGTATGCAGAACTGTCTAGTGTGCTCTAACACTTTTTGCTCTAACCTATCCTATCATGCACTACAGAACAGAAAGGGAGGGACTCGTTGAAGATAACGGGCAGAACTGTCATGGCTACCGATGAAGGTGGTAGAGAGTTTGTCTGCGGTGCCGTTTCTTTCTCTGCCTCAGAGCTGTAACTGTTATTGAACTCTGCATCAAAATTAAAATAGTCACAGCACAGAAAACTGTTGGTCAAGTTAGCGAGCTGTAGTCAGGTACGTCATGTCGTACAAAACGAAGCTGATACGCAGCTCCCCACAAACTTTTTTTTTTTTTTTTTTTTAACGGAAGTGCTGTGGATGTCTCTGTTTTGAATGGAAAAATGTGAAACTTGCACTGTGGTAACAAATTTAACCCAAATACCAATCTATATAATCATAATAAGCCATCCAAGAGGAGTTAACCTTTTTTGTGTTTTTGAGTGCAGGGGGTCTGTGATGAACCTCTCATGTACAAGCCCACAAAGTATGTACTATGTGATGATCAGTACATAGTAAATAGGTCATATTAGGTCGTCGTATGCGAATTGACACCTGGCTATAGACAGTGCTAACAGCAATTGAAGACACATTGGCTCAGTGGTTAGGGCACTGGGCTACTGATCAGAAGGTTGTGGGTTCAAGCCTCAGCTCCACCAAGCTGCCACTGTTGGGCCCTTGATCCTCAATGCTCCAGGGGAACTGTATCATGGCTGACCCTGCGCTCTGACCCCAGCTTACCAACTTACTGGGATATGCAAAGAATCAATTTCACTGTACTGTATATGTGACAATAAAGGAGCATTCTATTGTAGTACATGATTATGATTCATTCCATTAAAAAAAAAAACTGATTCCAATCTGAACTCACTGTATCAAATACTATACTTTTTGCACTTTTACAGTTTTTACATACATGTTTATTCCTATTGATCTAATCGGTCACACATACTTTAGTTACACAGCTGTAAACTATGTGTTTCAGAGGGACATGTACTGTTACTACTTGTAGTCTGATTCAGAAGGCTAGTGTTGATTTAATAACCTGTGTGACAAGTTCATTTGGTGGGTCAGAGAAGGCCAGGCTGCACTGATTGCAGAGGGGATTGCTATTCATGGTCTGTCTCACTGGATTTTCCCAGCTGTGTAAAACTCCCAACTGACTTTAGCTGATCAACCAGTGCTGCTAGGAAGTATATATCTTTATTATACCTCCAATGAATGGATGGTAGAAAACATTCCGGTCACATATATCCAGAGTTGATATTCATGCCCGGATTTATGACTTCAAGGCTTGGCCAGTATCCACGAGAGCAGCTTAAAAGAGCTTTTCACTGGGCCACAGAAAGCAGACGCTGTATACTGGGAGTACTATTGGCATCTGTGCAATAACAGAAAAAGCAAACATGCATGCTGCATAGTACAGAGATCCTCTTTCGGAGAAGTCAGGACTTTGGGTGTTAGTAGCTCATTTCTGCCAACTAACCCTTCAACACACAAGCCAAAAAAAGAGGTTTGCCCCGAACACTTATGGTCTATCCCCATGATTCTTGGATTAGAATTCAGACTGAAACTTGAGCAGGATGCTTAATGCTGTAAGGCATGATGTACCAATAACAGTCACACAATGTTGATTCTGCTAAATTACCCATAATCCATTATCACCCGCACATGGCCATGTAATCCACGTAGGAACATGTGATTTCATAATAACGGAACCATAATTACTGAAGAAGTCATTTGTTACCAACCCATAAACAGAATGACTGGTTTCTAGTAACTTGGGCAATGCTTTGTGTGACACATGCAGCTAATTTTCTCCCACTCAATCAACTCCTATTTACTGCAGCTGTTGTATGATCCACTACATAATTGAGTTTCATCATTATCATCATTATCAGAAACATACTTGCTGCAGGAACTTTCTTACCACAGTCACTGTGTGTTAGCATGTATGAAAGTGAAAATAATGTTTACTGGCAGTACATATTCACAGATACATATTTGTGTTACAAATCATGTATGTTAAAGTACCCCTGAAATCAAAAATGTGATTTTTAAATGGTTAACTTCTCTTGGATAGCTGATTCCAACTATAGAGATTGGTGTTTGGGTCACATTTTTTAACACAGAGAAAAAGTCAGATTTTTCCAATTAAAACACAGACCTTCGTTAAAATAATAATAATAATTTGTGAGCATTACATTTGAGCTCAGTTTGTGATGTTACAAAATAAGCTCCACAGCTTTGAACCTATCATGATGATGTATACCTGAAACTTAGCCACAGAACCTTTACCCATATTCTGCATTTGGTTGATGGTTTGATTCAGTTCAAACCACGACAAATGAACAAGCGATTCCTGAAAACTGAAAATTAACTAAAGGCTGTAGATTGATGCCTGCCTGAATAACGAAGGTTTGTGTTTAATATTCCAGCATGGTAAGCACATGCTCTTTGATAATTTGGTGTCTGTTTTAAGTGTCTTGGGGAGAGAGGAAATAAAAAATGGATGTCATACCAATTAGAGAAGAACTGTTACAGCAACACTGGCTGTCACTGCCAGTACCGCTAACCACAACTGCATTTCCCAGAATCCCCTGGTACAGGGAGGATCAGATCACATGACGAGTCAGCTGACTCACTTCCACGTTCCCAATCACCTAGCTTCTAACAACACACACAGCCTAACAGAATACTTTGCCTGAACATGGATGCAGCAGGCGCAGCGAAGCTCCATCAAGCCTTGGCTCAGCAGGAAAAAGTCATCGGTGAGCACCAGCAATACCTTGCCTCGCTCACCGCGCAGCTGAAGCAGCTCGCGCCCGGTGCAGCGCCATCGAGCCCATCAAAGCGAACGCTCATTGCCCAGCCCGAAAAATACAACGGAGACCCCACAAAATGCCAGGGATTCCTACTCCAGTGCTCTTTATATTTCAGCGTAAGGTAACTGAGTGATCAGAACAAGGTCATTCAGCTAATCTCCAAGTTTGTGCTGCAAATGGGCCACCGTGGTATGGAACAGTGGAGGAAATGATATCTGATCATATCAAGAATTCATAGACCTGTTCAAACATGCTTACAATCACCCCCCCAAGGGACAGGAGGCGGGAGAGCGCCTTCTCACTCTGAGGCAAGGCTCATGCACCGTGGCAGAATACGCCTTGGGATTCCGTACCTTAGCCACTGGAAGTGGGTGGAACGAGGTGGCCCTAATCACCGCATTTCGACAGGGACTCCTTCGAGAGGTGCTGAAAGAACTTGCATGTTGGGACAGTCACTTTACCCTGGATGCTCTTATCTATCTAGCAATTCAGCTGGACAAACTGCTCCAGTAGAGAAGGGAGCCCAGTCAGCCCCATGCTCCGCAAGCCTGTTTCCGCTATGGCCTTCCCTGAACCCATCCAAATCGGATGCACCAATGTGCAGTGAGCAAATCCGTCGCCGCACTCTCAGGCTGTTTTTACTGTGGTGAATCCAGCCATGTAATCAGTCAGTGCCCAGCCTGTCCTCCCAAAGATCTAGTCCTCACAGTGCCTTGACCCTGTGAGCATACTGCTCAGTCCGTCCCAGTAAGTACCCCACCAGCCATCTCACCCAATCCTTTCATCATTAAGTCAGGTTCCATTACTCGGGTGCACAATTTGTTGTTCCAGCCCTGGTCGACACTGGAGCCGCAGGCAACTTCTTGGACCAAGAGCTGGCCACGGAAATAGGGCTGAAGCGCCAATGCCTCATCACGCCCCTGCACATTCAGGCCCAGGATGGGCAGCCCGTAGGAAAGGGCAAAGTTACTCACAAAATGGAACACATCGAATTGGAAACCAGTGCCCTTCACAAAGAGAAAATCTCCTTGCTCATCCCTACATCCCCAAATTATCTCATAGTGCTCGGGCTCCCGTGGTGGCAGCAACATAATCCACAAAGTTCATGGGCCACCAAGGAGATCCTAGCCTGGTCAGAACACTGTCTCCGTTGCTGTCTTCAGTATCCCACCATCACAGTCGTGTCCATGTCAGTGGAAAGCCCAAGACCAGTAACAGCCCAGAAATACCGGCGTGCTATCAGGAATGCGCGGAAGCCTTCACTACAACCAAGGCGTGTGCCCTGAAACCCCATTGAACATACGACTGTGCCATTGAGCTCCTCTCTGGCATGGTTCCACCCCAATTCCATGTTTACCCCTTGTCCGCCACAGAGACCAAAGCGATGGAGGAATATGTCGTGGAAGCCCTGGAGCAGGGCTACATCTGCCCTCGAAATCCCTCTCTTCATCCAGCTTTTTCTTCGTTCAGAAGAAAGTGGAAGGGCCCTGGCCGTGTATAGATTATCGCGGACTGAACCAAATGACGGTGAAGTACTGCTATCCACTGCCTCTCGTCCTCTCGGCTCTTGAGCAGCTACGACAGGCCAAAATATTCACCAAGCTAGACCTGCGCAGTGCTTACAACCTGGTGCGTATCCGGAAGGGAGATGAGTGGAAGACCGCCTTTAGCACCACTGCCGGCCACTTCGAATATTTGGTCATGGCTTATGGACTGGCAAACACGCCCTCAGTGTTCTAGTCTGTCGTGAATGACGTACTCCGGGAATCCCTTGGAAAGCACGTAATTGCCTACATAGACGATATCCTAGTCTATTCAAACACACTGAAGGAACATGTGGAGCATGTGAAGCAGGTGATCAACAAGTTGCTGGAGAATAACCTGTATGTCAAGCTGGAGAAATGCCAATTCCATGTCTCCAAGGTAGCCTTCTTAGGCTATATAATCAGTGAGGAGGGCGTCATCATGGATGAGGAAAAGGTGCACACAGTCATGTCATGGCCCACGTGCCGCACAGTCAAGGAGGTGCAGAAGTTTATAGGTTTTGCCAACTTCTACCGGCGGTCCATAAGAGGCTTCAGCTCCGTCGTTGCCCCTCTCCCGTCACTACTGAAGGGAGGAAAGAGAACCCTCGCCTGGACGCCCAGTGCCGAACAGGCCTTCCTGACCCTGAAAAGAGCCTTCACGACGGCCCCAATATTAAAGCACCCAGACCCGTCGGTCCAGTTCATAGTGGAAGTGGACGCCTCTGAGAATGGAGTGGGAGCCAGTGTCAAGAAGAGCCACCCAAAATGTTTCTGGTAGCCTTCTTTTAGAAAAAATTAACCCCAGCAGAGCGCTACGACATCGGAAACAAAGAGTTGCTCGCAGTGAAGCTAGCACTGGAGGAGTGGTAGCACTGGCTGGAGGGGGCAGAACACCCATTTATTGTGTATACTGATCATCATAACCTGTAGTACCTCCAAGGGGTAAAGCGGCTTAACTCTCGCCAGGGGCAATCGGCGCTGTTTTTCACTCACTTTCAGTTTATGATCTCTTATCGCCCTGAATTATCATATACAGTGGGGTCCAAAAGTCTGAGACCACATTGAAAATCCACCACCATGTTTCACTGTTATTTTGATATACTGTGGTGTAAATCTCTCTTCTTGTTCATCTCCTTACATAAACCCTTCTGTTACTGCCATAAATCTCAAACTTGGATTCATCAGTAAATAGGACTTTTT
>JAOUQW010000049.1:4260819-4275185 GCA_028565825.1 Olivaichthys viedmensis | reverse complement strand
CCCTGTGCTCTGACCCCAGCTTACTGATATGCGAAGAATCAATTTCACTGTACTGTACTTGTATATGTGACAATAAAGGAGCATTCTACTCTATTCTATAAGCACCTAATTAGATTGATCAAAACCTCTGTCTTTTTCATTTGGATCTAGATTTCTGCTAATAAAATATTCTTAGATTTCCGACGGTAAAATGAGCCTGTTGCTTTAAGTTTAACCAGAAATGTAGGTTGTTGAAGAACGGGTTTATTTTGATTGTGCCTCAGAATTTTACGTTATGTTTCAGAGTGCACAGTGTGTTATGCTGTGCATTGCGCTGTATTTGCAAGCTTCTGTCATATGTTAGTATTTGTTGGTGTTCCTGATGCTGAGGTCTCTCTCTGGTTCTCAGGTCCTTCCCAAACAACTACTGGGATAAATTTGTCAAGAGGAAGGTGGGCCGAAAATTTTGTTTATTCCTAAAATCAAAAAGTCTGGCATGCGCAGTGAAACTGTTTATTGGTGAATTATTTGTTACTTTATCTAGGCATTAGATGGTTATTAGTAGCTGTGATCACTGTTTTGCCTTGTGTGTGTGTAGGTGATGGATAAATACGGAGAGTTTTACGGTAATGACCGAATCAGTGAGCTGCTGGGGATGGACAAAGCTGCGCTGGACTTCAGTGATGCCCATGAGAAGAAGAAACCCAAGAAGGACAGCTCGCTAGCTGCTGTGTGAGTTTAAATGTGCATGTGTCTCCTATCAGATCTACCGTGTGTATGTGTATACGTACATGCATTTTTTTAGTATTTGAAGAAAGTGTCTTAGTTGTATTTCTATTTTTACTTTTATTTTGGTGTGTGTATGTGTGTGGAGGGTTCAGAGAGCAGTGCTGTATTTCACTGTGCCAAATTAGCTATAAGCTAACCTGAAAGGTCCTGGCATGCCGATGCCTGGATGAGAAAAAGTCAGGTTGTATTTTTAAACTCCTCCCAGCAGGGGACAGTAATAGCTAAAGGTCAGTGCTCACCAGCCAACTATGACAACCTGGGGAGGAAAAAAAACGAAAAAAGAAATAGTCTTTTTCTTTTTTTTCCATTTAAAGCAGATGTTTTTTAGGGTTTCTGACTTGAACATACACTACTCTGCAAAAGTTTGGCCAATTTTGTGGTACGTACATGTATATGAAATGATTCTGATATATTGTAATAGGTTTCAAATAATCTGTAGTTTATTTTGTTCTTTTGGTGTCTGTTTTATATGATTTAAATCTACAGTACACTATACACGGAGTTGCTATTTTATCAGTTACACCTGCCGTATAGGTGCATTTTGTAGGTATACAATTACTGACTGTAGGCTGTCTGTTGCTCTGCACAATGTGTCAGTTCCCCTCTACCCCGTCCATCACCAACCAAAAATCTCCAGCCAATAGTGGAAACTAACACTGATGAAGGGTAGAGGACGATTAGCACACACTGTGCATGGAAAAAGATGAACTATAGTGTCTAACTGTACACCTACAAAGTGGACCAACAAGGCAGGTGTGTCTAATAATGGTCCATGTGTACCTGATAAAATGGTCAGTGAGTGTAGCAAGGAAGGTGAACCCAATAAACTGGTAAATCTGTTTATTATTATTATTATTATTATTATTATTTTTTTTAGTAAATCATCTTTATATTTGGGATATGTAAAACGATATCCTGCTGTTAATGATGATGAGGATGAGGATGACGACATTGATGATGAGTGGAGTTTATTTCACGGTCTTGCTGCTTCCTCTCTCTCTCACTGACAGATTGAACTCTGTCGACGTGAAGTACCAGATCTGGAAGTTGGGAGTCGTCTTCACAGATAATGTAAATACCTCCCAGTTGTTTTCTGTCTCTCAGCCAATGTGGCATTAGACAGAATTGTTCCGCTGAATACACTAAGGTTGATAAGAAAAAATGACCGCTAGTGGCAACCTGTTAGCATGGTGTCATTTGCGTTATGTTAATTGATTGCTATTAGCTCGAATAATATTATAATTTCTTTTAAATATGCTTTCATTTGTTTCTATTGGTCAGCTAAATCTTTTTCTTTCTTATGTCAACCGTGTGTATGTGCAGTCCTTCCTGTACCTAGCCTGGTACATGACCATGTCCATACTGGGCCACTACAATAACTTCTTCTTCGCTGCTCATCTGCTGGACATAGCCATGGGCTTTAAGACGCTGAGGACCATCCTGTCTTCTGTTACTCACAATGGCAAACAGGTACAGCTGCCCTTCTAAAGAGTTAAACTCACAAGAATACAACTAACTGAGTATGCACATACACACACTCAGCGACCAGTATTATGTATATCCATGTAGTGCTATACAGGACCCTTCAGCACAGCCATATGTGTATATTTCAGTCATCCAGCTCATTTTAAATGACTCGCAGTAGAAAGTCTAGCAGATGATGTGTAGCGTGACGTCTTCAAGCTCATAACACAAGTCCCGTTGGCTATATTTACTCATTCAAAACATCCAGAAAAGCCTAAATATTGTTGCAACATGGATTCGTTGAGATTCCAGAAACATCCCTTACTACTTTTGATCCACGCTGTTTCAAAGGCAACTCACAGTTCCTGCAACATTTTTGGCCACACATTCCACTTCATTCCAACGGTGCTCGATTGGCTTGTGACCTGGGCACTGTGCATTAGAGCAAACTTAAGTCACTGTTATGTTTGTGGAACCATCCTGATATGATTTCTGCTTTGGGACCTGGTACATTAACCTGCAGGGACTTCAAAAAGGGAAGACAGTCCATATAGTCAACAACAGTCCCGTGGCATTTAGACGAAATTTCAAATGGCCTGCCAGACTGATGGTAATTAAAGGTATTGTCAAGTGATTTTGGCAGAAGTCCTGTTCAAAAGTCAACCAAATACAGCCCCTCCCTTCAGTGTTCCCTCTAAAGCCACGGCCTTAAAACACATGCTTGCGCTATAATGCCTGCTGGATATAGCCATGGGCTTTAAGACACTGAGGACCATCCTGTTTTTTCTGAATTGTCCCCTCCTTGTCCTAATTGGTTGGATCTTGGTGGTCCACGTAATTTGTTTTTTCTCCCGTTTATGGAGCCTGAGGCAGCCACAGAGAACTTTGGCAAAGCGTTCTGACTTAAGCTCACTGACCCCAGCTTTAATATAATAAATAACGGTGTTATTTCACTCCTACTATTTATTGTGAGAGAAGCCTAATGACATTTAAATGGCCAAACTGTCGGTTAATGTCTCACTGTTGCGCAACCTTGGAATGTTAGCTTTTTAGCATTTAGTATCTAGTACTTAAATGTTTAGTGAAGAGGTGGGTCTTTAGTCTTCGTTTAAAGACATCCAGTGACTCAGCTGTTCAGACAGAAGTTCATTCCATCACCTGGGTGCCAGAACAGAAAAGAGTTTTGATGCATGTCCTCTTTGTGTCTTGAGGGATGGCGGGTCAAGTCGAGTTGTGCTTGTCCCTCCAGGTAGTAAGCAAAGCACCACCATGCAGGGCCACTAATTCCAGGTCTTGTGAGGATGGACAGGAGAGTCTTGTGAATGACCGTGTCCGGACCCTGCATAGCACGTCCAACAGCCAAGGAGCAGGGCGAGAAGACTTTCTTGGTCTGGAAGATAGCGAGCAGAGGAGGTCAATGGATGAAGGAAGTGAAGAGAGGAATGTGTATTGCTGGCTGATTCAAGTAGTAGAGAAGAGAAGGAGTCAGGATGTGGTATTGTTTTTAGGATGCCTGAAGCTAGGTAGGAAGGAGGAATGTAGTGGAGGTTGTGGCACATGGAGGGAGGGGTATGAGGGGCTGGTGACAGGGAGGGCAGGGAAGAAGAAGAAGAGTGAGTGTGGACCCATCAAAAGGGAAGAGGCTCAGGAGGATGTCCAACTCTTCTGTGATCTTTCCTAGGGGGTCGGATGAGCAATAGATAACAGTGATGTATAGATTAATGGGAGAGGTAACAGTAACAGCATGGAATTCAAATGATGAAATGTTAAGGTGAGAAAGTGCAAGAGATGCGCAGTGCCATTTCTGGGACAGAAGCAGGCCAGTGCTGCCACCCCTGCCAGTTTCTTGTGGCGTGTGAGAGAAAGGATAGGTGGAGGATAGGCCGGTGTTGCTGAATTCAATAGTGTGATCCAGGTCTCGGTCAGCACCAGGAAGTGGAGAGAGTGAAGAGAAGATAAAACTGAGATGAAGTCAGCTTTCTGGACAGGGGACTAGCAGTTCCAGAGTCCACCTACCACCACCGTTTGAGATTGAGATAACAGTGGAGGGTAGATGAGGTTACTGGTAGTACAGCCTCTGCATTGTGAAGGATGCCTTCGGGGTCTGTGAGATGAGAGGACAGAGATTCAAGTGAGGTACATGTTGGGGGGGGGGAAAGCAACTGAAGCTACACACTTGAGACAGTTAATCAGCAATTTACCAACAGACGCACTAAGACAATACTGAATCCAGCAGAACCAAGCAGAAAGTAAATCCAAGACAGAAAACTTAAAGCTAACAATGCTAACTGACTCAGCTTAGCTACCTAGCAGTTTCTGTCTTAAAACCAAAGTGCCTCTCTCAAATCCAATTTCAATCTGAATGGACTGATGAATATTTGTTTTATCTTATGTGGCCAGTTTTAAGCCAATATATTTGCACAGACCTATGTAACAGGAGGTGTAGACTCACTGGCCCACCTGCCAACAAAGTTGATGCATGCTGTCTAATGTTTGCCAAGATAACATTGCCCTCACCACAACACCACCAGCAGCAGTCTGTACCATGAACAGGCAGGACTGATTTATGCATTCATGTTGTTTATTTCGTATTGACTCCCCTTAAATTTTCCTGTAGCAGCAGGAATTGAGATTCATTAGACAAGCCTTCACTAGTCTGGTTTTGCTAATCTCGTGCCACCTGCAGCCTCAACTTTCACTTTACTAAACCTGATATTCTGCTGCTTCAAGGTTCACTTTATTGTGCTCCCCACTTTTTGCAAAGAGTTTTTCCTGACTGTTTCTGAGATACTGGAACCACCACATCTGGCTTTAACTATCCCAGCATGGTCAAAGTCACCGAGATAATGCATATGGCCTATTTTAATGCTTGGTCCAACACCAGCTAGCTTTCTTACCCATGTCTGCATATTTTACATATTGATTTTGAGCCACATTGCTTGCTGTTCAGAGGAGCAGGTTGGGTCCTTCTCATTTCTTTAATTGCACTTCCCCCCCTAAGATGCAAGGACAGAAGAATTGATGCCAAATCTGTTTTGCCACAAGAGACGTCCTTGCTCAGTGAAGCATCACTTATTGATGACTTGTTGCACAGCTGTATTGCCTGTCACTGGGCCTAATAGATCTGTCCTAGATACACAACACACACTGCACACTGAATTAACATTAATCAGAACATTGTGTGTGTGTAGGCTACATCACATGCTCAAACGTTAATGTCTTAACTTTAACTTCCTTCTCATATATAGATAGACATGTTTTATGGAAATCCAAGCACATTTTAATCGACTTTGATTCAAGCTTTTCATTCAGTCAATTCCATTGTTTAGTTGTTGTTTTTTTGCCCCTTTTAATTTGTCGTTTGGTGTCAATTAAATGTTCATTGATAGCCCTTTGCATCAATAAACTGAATGTATTGAAGCCTTTGCTCTTCTTAAATGGGCGCAAAAGTATTATCAACATGAAATAAAATGGCAGAAATGAAAGGTGAGGAAACCGAAAGCCATTTATGAAAGTGGAGGTGAAGAAGTAGGCTTACATCACGCGCTACAATAAAAAGCGTGGGAACCCCTGTGTATCCTCGCTCCGGGAGCCTCTTCTCTGCTTGATTCTTTTGAGCTTATTTATGCCAATACACTATGATAAATTTCCTGGTTACAGGCTGAAGAACATAGGATGGAGGAGTCAAGGAGGTGTCAGTTATTTAGTAGAGCCCCTTAATTGCATTAATGAGCAGTGTACCTAATAAAGTGGTTACTGAGTGTACGTAGTATAAAAATGTGTGTTAAATAGGACTGACTTGAACTATAATTCTGACGTGGAGGCATTAATGCAAATATCCAGGTCATTTAAAAAAGTTCCCAGATATAGATAGACACGGATGGATGGATGGATAACATTAAATACATGTTTTTATAGACTTTTTGCAAGTCCCTCTGTAGTGAAAATGATATGTTTATGTATGTATAACGCATTTTACTGTGTGTGTGTGTGTGTGTGTGTGTGTGTAGCTGGTGCTGACGGTGGGCTTGCTGGCGGTGGTAGTCTACCTCTACACTGTGGTGGCCTTCAACTTCTTCCGCAAGTTCTACAACAAGAGCGAGGACGGAGAGTCTCCAGACATGAAGTGTGACGACATGCTAACGGTAAGCTGATATGCTAACATGTTAACGGAAAGATAACATTCTGCCTGTAAGCCAACATGTTAACCAGCAAAACACTCGAACAATAACATAAGCACGTTTTATGAAGACACCAGGTAAAGTTACCACATAAAAAGGACAGCAGGTAAAGCTCCCAGACAAAATACCACTGAATCAGACACCTGTCTCCCATAAGCCTGGCCAGTGACTGAGGAGTGTGCATGTCTGATTTTCTGTTAATTGCTGTAGTGCTGTGCTGTGATAGTATGAGTGTTAATTGCCATGGATGCCCTGCCAGTGCTCAGCGCGTTGATTAAGGCCGTGATTAGTTATGACCCAGCCCAAACACTCACTCCTTAATTAAGTAAAAGTCCTGAGCAGCGAACCCGAACAATAGCTTAATTAAGCCCACATTGTTACTTACTGTCTCAACCAGAGCAAGGCAGCGACAGCTGAAAGTAATTAGAATAGGAGGAGTGAAGGAGGGGTTCAAGCCCAGAGCAGCTTACCCAGCATTCCCCATCAAACACCTTGTGCAGAACACCAACCAGCATTTGGGTTTGTTGGGGAAACAAGTGGGTGATTGTTGGAGAGTTTTCACAATGTTCACAATTGCTTGCGGCATTTATAGATGTTGATTGTGTGCTGGTTAAAAGTAATTTTATTGTCAACGGTGAGTCCAAGACACTTAAAGCAACTCTCATACGTACCTATCAACATTTATATTTATTCTTTGCCTTCTGCTTTGTGGTATACTAGTCTGTTTATCCACAGTGCTTTTATAAATAGCTTTAAATGTGCAGGTTTTCATTTTTAAAAGTGTATCTACGCCTAAAATAATGATATAATTTCAATAATATTTAGAAAAACTGATTCACAATATTGCCATGCAATGGATGTGGCTCGTTTCTTCATTTCAGGCTACTGTTTACATTTTTTCTGTTTACAGCCCAAAAATGGGAGCAGAGCTGCTCAGCTCTGCCTGTTTTCTTCAAAAAGCAACTCATGAGGCATGTGTAGGCATGTGTAGTTTCAATGGGAGGTGCGATCATTTGAGGGGAAAGGGGAAGCTTTTTCAGTGTTTTCATGGCTACTAAATTTGTCATTTTGGATGATATTACTGTAAAATGTTGTACACTATTAGGACTAAAGATTAGATGACATTTTAGGAGCCATTTATTTAGAAAAAAAATCCATGCAAATATAAATGGTTTACAAACTTTTTTTTCACAGCTGTCCATAGATAGATCTTATTTCATACAGAGCTGTGCTGGTTATATATATCTACTATACTCTCTATTATAGCCAAAAATAGCATTCCTCAGAGGGTTATAAAGGGCCATAAGGCTAATTAATTTCTTAGTACACGTATTCTATAGATTAACATATTAATCATTCACATTTGCAGCTACAGCATTTGGCAGACGCCCTTATTCAGAGCTACATACAGAAGTTGTAGTCTTTGTCTCGTAAAGCAGGATGCATCTCGGGAATAGAAGGGTTAACATATAGACTATTAAACACTATGCACTATTAGGCAATACAGTTAATTATACAGGTTAATGCAGTTTTTCAATATCCTAAATATGTTTTCGGCAAATATACAACATTTCTTCGGAAACAATAAAACTTGCTCCGAGGGGAAAGGTTTGTCAGTGTTTTCATTGCAATTGCAATTCACCTCACAGGCAGCAGAGGGCTCTGAAAATAACAAACTGCTCTTTTAAGGGCAAAGTTGCTAGCAAACTAAAGTGCACAGTTTATTGTTCAGCTCAAACACACCTACAGCCTACAAAGGGCTTAGTGACTAGCTGATGACTTGAATCAGGCAGGTCAAATAGTAAAATATGCATATCTGTAGCTCATTAAGACTAGAGATGACTAATGTGGACCTTTTTGGAAGGTTGCTTTCCAAACCCTGTCATAAAGCTTCCACTTTAATCAGAGTGATGTCAGATCTTATTTATGTCTTGTGGTGATGTCTCACAGTGTATTAAAGCTCATTTTAAGTTCATTCTGCTCTCACTATCACGCTTCAGCATAAGAACTCCATGTCCATGTTGGATCCAGACACTAACGGCAGTCAGTTTCCATCTCTCTCTCTCTAGCTGTTTCTTTTTCTCTCTCAATCTCAGTGTGTGTCCTATTAGGGGCAGACAGTGTGTGGTTCTGTGCTCCAGTGGAGGGGATTGTCATCCCCTAGAAAAGGAAACACAGGCTTAGCTACGAGGAGGACCACTGTCTCCAGCTACAAAAATCCCTCAGATTGCTATCTGCAAGCCTTTTGGTGCCTGTATGTGTGTGGGTGTTTTTGGCTGCGTGTATCTGTGAGGGGTACATATAATGCTTAAGAATGTAATTTTATTTTTATGCTACTTTGCAAAAATGTTCAGGCTCCAGTAATATTCAGCAGCAGTGTTTTCTCCACTGTCAAAGCACATGAAAATAGAATTACATGTATACTGTTAAAGTGCTATCGCGTTTAATGCATGGCAAACTTTTGAGACATGTCAACAGGAATGTGATTAAGATTTCAGATTTATGTTTCCCTTTGCCAATCTCTTAAATTCAGAGTGACTTACAGATGCGTGTGGGAAAAGTAGTTTTTCCCAAAACAGATTAGGCTTCAATTATACTGTCCAACCTTGATCACCTGGGCTCACACTCATGACTCCTTCAGCCTTAAGCAGGTTGTCTCACTTCTGGCCTGCTATCACTACAACGAGAGCCAGTCGTTCAGGTGCAGCTTAAAGGAGAATCAGGATTCCACACACACAATAGTCCACGATCCAAAATCCTAATCCACAAAACAGACCAACAAGCTACTGTGAGTAAGTCCAAAAACCCAAAACATGAAACAGGGGGAAAAAATGTCAGGTACTGATAAGATAAAGAGACAAGATAAGGCTTGCTAATGCGCAATGTAACAAAGACAGACTTCTCCAAGACCAGCACACAAAGGTGAGGATACTGTATATACACTTCCGGATAATGAGACAGAGGTGAACACAATCAGGAAACTAACCCATAACAGTCTGACTAGAACAGGTACTAATAATCAAATAAAACATTGTGCCGTCGTCATGGAGCGGCGATGTGCAGCGGTGCAGGATGAAGAGGGCGGGATGGTGACAGGTGGCTATTTAGTGTGTATGTGTAGGTTTGATGTTTAGTGATAGTTGTTCATGTTGAGTGATATATGTTACTGTAAAATGTTTTACGCTATTATGACTGAAATTAGATTCAATTTTAGAAGCCTTTTATTTAAAAATACATACAATTATAAATGCTTCACACACTTTCTTTTTTTTCATAACTGTCCATAGATGAATAAAATATGATATAGGTCTGTGCTAGTTATACATATATATATATATATATATATATTTTTTTTTTTTTTCTGTCACTCCAATGCATTTTTAGTCATGTTGATCTCATAAAAGTCATTTTTAAGATCGACATATATTTTGGGAGGTGTTCATAGTAAAAGGGTTTTCACAGCTACTGCAGAAATTCGTCATTACCGCCACACGCAGGGTCATCTAAAGTTGAATTGTTTTCAACTTTTGCCTGACGCGCCACAAACAAACGTCCACTCGGCCAATAGGAGAGCAGGAGACATGTTTAATTGATTGTTTCTTGATTATTGATGCTTCAGCAAAATGTCTACATGCCTCAAATGCACAAAAATAAAGAGCAAAAGTTCAGCTAGATAAAAGCACTTTGTATTACTTAGCAGGTGTGTTACATGAGATTTGAACATGGCAGAAACAAGCATACACTGTATAAAAACATTATATGTTCCACCATAGAAAGTTAGCTGAAAAAGTTTCAGCCACACATTGTTTTTTATTTATTCCTACTTTAATCATCAGCGTTCTGATCGTCTGCTTCACCACTTTTACATACTGAGTGAACCTACTTCACTTCTCAATATCTGTTTTAGCTTTTATTTATCTTTGCACACATTTGAATGTGTGTGTGTGTGTGTGTGTGTTTTGCCTGCAGTGCTACATGTTCCACATGTATGTAGGCGTACGTGCCGGTGGTGGCATCGGCGATCAGATCGAGGACCCTGCAGGTGACGAGTATGAGATTTACCGTATCATCTTCGACATCACCTTTTTCTTCTTTGTCATCGTCATTCTCCTCGCCATCATTCAGGGTAAGAGAGAGTGGTTTTATAATTTAGCATGACACATATACAATAACAATTATAATATCACTACTGAAATGATCAGCTAACACAGAATTAATCTTCTTCTTCTTCTTATTATTATTATTGTTAGGTGTGAAAATACATATCTGATATGATATTCGGCTGCGTGTAGGAGATCTCTGATGTTTGAGTACTAGGAATTCTGCTCCATGCTCAGTTGTGTGTGTGTGTGTGTGTGTGTGTGTTAGGTCTGATCATTGATGCGTTTGGTGAGCTGAGAGACCAGCAGGAACAGGTGAAGGAGGACATGGAGGTGAGTACGCACACTCACACACTATGCGAGTATACAACATTATTTTTTAACCTTGCCACTGCAGATTCGGAAGCTTAACATCACTCCTTGGATGTTGCTCCGTTAAATTTGTTGCTAATTGCGTATTCAGTGGGCGACATCGCTGGATGCGCTCTGGATAATGGGCTCCAACTGCTTCGGTGTATAGTCACTGCCCAGTCGACGTGTCTCTGTTAAAGAGCCTTTACAAAATGTGTGTTTTTAACGGCTCTGCCGTTCGGCTAATGAAACAGGCCTGTTCTCTCTCTAATGACCATAATTACCGGCTGCATCACTGCCCTGAAATTCCACGTATCTGGTTTCTATGACACCGGCTTTTTTCACACACAGCAGAGAGACATTTATTTTGAGTTTGGACTGAATGAGAGAATTTCCTTTTTGAATATTGTAGCATGTCTTTTATTGTATTATTTAAACATGATAGGAGAAATTTGGCTAAGCTAAAATAGTAAATGGCATGCATTTAGCCAAACAGTTTCGAAAATGCGTGTTTTGATTGACTTGTATTAGGTGACTGAAAGTTGAACATGGAATCTTTAACGTTTGAGCTTTTAGAAGCATGGTATGGTTACAGAAACGATTCTGGAGTTTCTTCTCGGCAAATCAAGCACCTGCGTTTTCGAAATGTTAAGGGTCTATTACTGTTTATATCTGGAATGTACACACCTTTGCTAACGTATTAGTGTATGTCAACCTGTTTCTGTTTCTCTCGTAGACCAAGTGTTTCATCTGTGGGATTGGAAACGACTATTTCGACACAGTCCCTCACGGCTTCGAGACACACACCTTACAGGAGCACAACTTGGCAAACTATCTGTGAGTGCTCTGCATGTGGGTGTGTGCGCGGTGATGAAGAAAAAAAGAGGAACACAAGAAATTGAAGTGATGCGTTTAAAGAAAATCTCATGCTTCTGGGAACAACAGGCATAAATAGTTAAATAGTTAAAGAAACTGCTTTTGTGTGAGTGAGTGTGTATGTGTGTGTTTTATAAAGGGATTAACACAAAAGAAAGTTATGCACCTACTTGATGAAAATTTTGTGCTTCCGGGAACAACAGCAACGACAGGCGACGACGGTTAGAGCTGAAGAGACTGTGTGTGTGTGTGTCTGTGTGTCTGTGTGTGTGTGTGTGTTTGAAGAATTTTAATATAAAACTTGACTCAAATGAGCCTACAGAGAGAGTGATGACACATAACATATCAGCATGAAGCAATAAGGGTGTGTAAGGACTCTCTAAAGAGCTGTCCCGCAGTGAGGAAGACACATGCTGTGTGAGGAAGAGCGGTGCTAATTGCCTGGTTCCTCCAACACGTCTGCGTGTCATAAGCAACCACCACCCGGCCCAGTCAGGGGGGAACAGCGGTGCAGACGCATCCTGCCAGTTTGTCTTAGATTTGCATGATTTTGCCTATTTAGTTGTGTGTTTTTTTGCCAGGAGAACATAAAAACAAGTGAATATCAGAAGAGGTTTTGTAAATGTGTTCTTTAATGAGGACATTCAGAGGACGTGTGTCAGAGTATTAGGCTGCATTCACACTGCAGGTAAAAGTGGCCCAAATTATTATTTTTTTAATGAAAGTGTGAACACATTGAACTTGATTATTTCGGTACCACTTTTATATGTTACTAAAATCTGAAATACTGAAATACATGTCTGTTCTGTGGCAATGTGACTCTAAACAGTCAGATTGGAGTTCATGCAACTTTTACGTTAACCCAACTCGACGTTGATCATAATTCCACAATGACAAACGGGTTAGACAACAATAATATGCAGTAATCAGCCATTGGTGCCAGCAAGTACATGCTTTTTCAGAGATCTTTCAGGGTCTTGCCTCGAGCAATTTTGTGGAAAAGTTGACAGATTTTCCACGTCTGTGAAGGCATCCTCATTCCATGATATGGTCCCACCACGTCTAGTTCCGGTCTCGCATCCAGAAATTTCTCTCTTACTAAAGTAGCTTCTGTGACTCCACAGATAGTCATCATTAAAATCTCAGCCCCTTTTTTTAACATCCTTGCGCTTATAATGATTTCTCTGCAAGTTCACAGCCGTCCTTCTTAACGTCAGAACGTTAGGAATTTTGTTTTGTTTGGTTACTTCTGAATTGGTGTGGATGGACTGTTGTTCTTCTTTTGAACAATCTTTAAAAAATAATAATAAATAGTAGATTATATGATGTACATTGCTTCGGCGTCAGTAATAACTTCAGTAGGATTACAAACATCAAAGGTTTGCAGAGAAGTCATCAACCAAAATCAGATAAAACGACATAAAATAAATAAAAATATGAAATCAAAGTACTACTTTAAAAATTACTTTAGAGTTGGAGCAGTTGGAACGTTCCTTAGATTCGAGTGCTCTGTGTGCTTCTGAGCTGCAGTAAACTTCTGCAGTGATCTGCTGACGGACAGCGTAATGTTTAACCCATTAAAACAACAATTTTTTTTGTTGTTTTGGTTATAAATGCTTAGCAGCCAATCAGAGGATTGACTACCTTCCACCACACCGACTGTCAGCCAATCAGAGGATTAAATATACCATCCAGTTCCAGTACATCCAATCAGAGGCACTGGTTGACAGCTTGTAGCAGCTGTTTTGCCATAGCCTAGCCTACATGTATTTGTATCTAAACACAATTTTTCAATTTAGTTTCACTTTATTTATATAGTGCTTTTAACAACAGTCGTTGTCACAAAGCAGCTTTACAGAAATCCAGGTCAAGACCTTATCGAGTGAGCTGAAGCCAACAGTGGCGAGGAAAAAGTCCTTAAGGACTTCAGGAAAAAACCTTGAAAAGAATTGCAACTCAAAAACAGGAACCTGTCCTCTGAAACTGGACAGTGCACTTACTTTGGGCACAAGCTCAGACTTGTTGTAACATTGATTAGTTCATAAATTGTTTAATTGTACATGTTATTTTTTTTGCGTGTTTATTTCTCATTAAATTTCTGCGCTACAACTTGAAAAAACATGCTGCAAAATAACAAAACATTTTAAGTAGTTACAGCACATGCACTACATTTTAAAATCGCACTGCAAGTTTAAATGTGTTATTTAAACTTGCAGTGCGATTTTAAAATGTAGTGCATGTGCTGTAATTACTTAAAATGTTTTCAACTTGCAAACCCATTCTTAACATGGTGGAAATATTGTTTTCCAAGAACACTTAAAATGATAAAAGTATTGCAGTAAAGTTGGTTTTATATTGAAATACATACTCAAGTTTCTTGATAAATAAAACAAGGTTAAAAGTGTCCATCCTCACTCTATAGAGGACAGCGGACCAACTATAATCAGGCATACAGTGGGGTCCAAACGCCCGAGAGCACATTGAAAATCCAGCAGCATGTTACACTGTTGTTTTGATGCACTGTGGTATCAATCTCTCTTCTGTTTGTTTCCTTACATAAACCCTTCTGTTACTGCCATAAATCTCAAACTTGGATTCATCAGTAAACAGGACTTTTTTCCAGTGA
>JAOUQW010000049.1:4225876-4252444 GCA_028565825.1 Olivaichthys viedmensis | reverse complement strand
ACATCGTGGCTATAATTGCCACATGCGTTGTAATGTTTAAGAAGTAACTTCAAACAATAATTTTTTTAAATAAAAACACACAATTGTCCTAAATAATTCTTCCACCAAGGTCTCTTATTAATAAATATATTGTCATAAACAAAGGGTGGTGGGTGCTTCCTTAGCAATGTGTGTTTGGGAAATCCTGCTTTATATCAAGTTCATTAAAAACCACACACACGAGCACTTCAGTATGATTTTATCAACCTTGCTTTAAATGCACATGATGTCCCAGAAGTAATAGCGTTACAGAATAATCAGTCACTTCATTTTTATTGATATTATTTATAATTTAGTATTATTGTTGACATTTTATTTGATGCTATTACTCTATAATAATTTTGTTTTAAGATTTAGTGAATAGTTAAAACTATGAAGAACTCCAAATACCAATGTTACTCAAACTGCATGTTTTTATTATGAATGTTTTTTGTCGGAATACAATGTTACATTGCTAATAATTATTTTCTACTTTAATGTAAAATATTTGACTGCTACACTGCCAGGCAAATGTTTTAGAACACCCTATATTTGAGCATTTTGTTTAAATTTCAAGCAGTGGGCTTATTTTAAATATTTAAAAATGAGAAAATCTAAGTAAGGTATAGGTATACATGAATTGAGGAATGTTTGTGACTTCTTTATTTTATTGGAATCAATCTAAATTGAATTGGAAAAAGCCTCAAACTCGATCGGTCTAATTAGGCACACAACATATATTTGTCTTACAGTTGATACTAGCACAGTCTGAGTCTTTTATCTTTAGGATATAAAATCTTAACTGATTTACCCTTCAAGTGCCCCTGCCTTTAATAAAGCACTCATTTAAATTCCCAAATATAAATTAGGACTTTAATAAGTAAGTTAATAAGTCCTAACATAAAAGTCCCAACTTACACTGAGGATGCTGTGTTTGTCCCCACCACTTTTTCAAAGTGTAATCCGTTAAACAATCTTTTATATAATAGCTCACGGTAAAAACGGTTTTATAAAAATATCAGTTTAGCCCTTTTCACGTTGTTTCTCAGGGTGGCATCAGGAATAAAATGTCTCTTCTCTCGCATCCGTATGTCTATAAATTAACACGGCACAAGCCAGTTTCTAGCAGGTTTCTTTTCCTGTGAACCTGGATGTTTGCGTCACACATGGCGATATGATCACATTATCACAATCAAGGATTTATTTACAGAAAACTACAATCGTGATATTGTGGCATATGCGAATATAAAGTGAGGCTCTACACCGGCTGTAACTGTCATTACAATGGGCATTTGAATCAGCCTGCCGGAACGTGCTCTTTGGTTTACTTTCAATTTTTTTCTAACGGAAGTGTTTAAAACGTATGTATTTGGTGTCTCATTGATCACAAAAGGTTTTTCTTCTTTGTCCCGACATCCTTGTCCCCAGCACTTTTGAAAATAAAGTTACGCCCATGAGTTCTTCATATTAAGGTCTTTAGTTGAACATTTGTTTAATATTTTCCATTATTTAATTTACATTATGTTTTTTTGTTTGTTGAGCTTGAGGCACTAATCATGATTAAACTGTAATAAAACATTTGACTGGTAGCGTGTATTACTTCTTGGACACTGTGTAGTGCCAAATGTATCATGTTGAGGAATGTTTTGTCTGTCACATCCACATGAACACTTTTATACATGTGTCTTAGACATTTTAGATATTCCAAAAAGCCGATAAACTGCAGTTTTGTAGTTTGAGTCATAATTTGATGTCTAGATCTTCTAAACATATACCTATTTATCATAGATTTCCTGTATATGTGTGAACGAGGCATTAGGGGGAGCTGTGAGATTTGCAGTGATGATAAATAGCTTTTTAACAGTCGCAGTGGGCTGGAACAAACAGCCAGGAAGTCCTTCAGTCCAATAACTGCTTACAAATGGGTGGAATAAGTCTATTTAAAAAGACCACAGGAGAATTACAAGATCCTAGGCAAGCTAACACTGAACACCAATTCTCACTGGAGATGAGTGGTTCAATTCAGTGGTTCTTCTGCAGTATTCAGCAGGGTGTGAAGACAGGTTCCTCAGCTTGACTACAGGAAGCATGAAGGCCTTCCGGAGCCGCATGAAAAATCGCTTTCTACAGCAGCAGTAATGACTTTCTGATCCCAAAAGCAGAGACTCAGCTCTCCTAACTGCTCTGCTCTGATAACAGTGGACGACTGGTGTTATATCCTTTGTGATGTGGTGATGGCCAGAGGCTCAGCGTGAACACAAACACCTGAGACACAGAAGATGATTGAGCCCTGAAGGGTTTATTTTATTCACATGTAGCAGTGTAAAGGGAAGGGCTAGAAGTCAGGCGGTCTGTGAGGGAGATGCAACAGTGCTCCAGTGATTGTGCAGTGCGTCCTAAGTGGCAGGCTGAAGGGCAGGCTTTCTCAGGGGAGTCTGTATATTGACAGAGATTGAGAGAGCATTAGTGCACAGTAGCAATATAGAGCGGCACATTCATCACCTCTGCATGCAGCTCTTTTGACCTTTTGTTTACACAGCAAGACAGATCTGATTTATTTCTTAAATCCGATTTTCAGACTGTAGTTGCATGTGCTTGCATTTCCACATTGGTTGTTAGCAGTGACGCAGGCGTGCGTACGCCGAGTTGTGCAAGGCAGGCAAAAGTTAGCTAGTTAGTTAGCTACCAACATGGAGATTTGACCGTGGATTATGTTTTACAGAAGGGTAATGTACAGTCATGGTACTGAAAATATTCTCTTATTCGTTTACTTCACTTTCTCACTCCTTCCTTTCCCTCTCTATCTCTGCATCTTTTCATTCATGTACTTTGATATCCTTTTCTCTCTGTTTCTATTTATTTACTTCACTCTTTTCTGTCTCTTCTCCTTCTCGCTTTCCCTCCTTTCTACCATCTCTCTTCCTCTTTCTTCCTACTTCAATCTCTCTCTCAAGTTTGACATGTTTGAATAAATCAGTTGGAATCCTTTCGTGACAGTATGTGACACTACCTAGCCGACACTACCTATTTATCACCGTAGCTCTTCTTGTTTCTATACTCACTTCTCATATTCTCTTTCCCCTGTCTGGAGCTGTCTGAACAAACAGCATGTTCCAAGAAAGCATATTGAAACATATCAACCAGCAGTGCATGTTGTTCCATGCCATTACTGTCCAATCGCCTGGGATCATCAGACATGAGGAAAGCGGATGTTTAATTTTCAGAACGGCGGACTCTCAAAGCTCAAAGTCTCAAAGCTGACACACAGGGGAACATCTCAAAGAGACACAAAGACATCATACCTGAGATAAAAAGGGCTTTATTCTTTAGACATTTTGCTGGATGTGTGAGAGCTTAAAGCCACGTCTCATATAAGACAAGATTTGGGCAATACAGGTACAGAAAGACAAGTTTAAAAGAGGTGCAGCATATAAAATTGTTAATGTATGCCCTCAGGAATCTGAAACACTTACCAACTATAACAGCATGAGCATGTGAAATAATTATCTTCTGCTGAATTAGTTTGTTAAACAATCAAAATCGATTGATCGAATGATTTGTTTAAAAGATCTTGACAGAAATGTAATGCATTAAAAACTAAAGGTTTTCTTGTCAAATTAGAATTAATAAAACAAGCTAGTATTCAAATTAGGAAGAAAATAATTGTATTGCATCTAAATTTATCTAAGTTTAACATAAGTAAGCAGTGTCTTAGTTCCTCATTCTGTATAGCAATGATTTTGAGTTGACCTAAAGATGTAGGAACTCATGTTTATGTATGTAAATTACTAGGTAAAGCCCAGTTTGCAGTGGGACACAGTGAAGACAGCTATTCTTAATGCATTTGGACTTGTATCTGAAACCATTAGATAGAGGTTCAGAAATCACAAAAAGTCTATACACAAACTTTAGTGGAAGTTGCTATAGAAAAGTCATTTTTATTTAATAAATAGTGTATATGACCACCCTGATGTCTTCGCTGCATGTGTTGTCACGCATGCCCAATCTTGTGAGTTAGAAGACATAATTGATCTCTCAGACTGTTTTCTTGCCAGAGAAAATGAATTTCCCACTGACTTGTACAGTTCCAAGTTTTCCCAACTATCAATGCACCTGATGCAGCTCATTAGCCCATTTAATAAGCTGCCCTTCATGACTGGGTCAGGTGTGCTGGGAGTAGGGAAATCTTGAACCTGTGCAGGAAAGTGAGCCCCCAGGACTGGAGTTGAGAATCCCTGCTCCAGAAAACCTTCATCAATCTCTGAATCTATGCATTGTAAATCCTGCTTCTGTACAGGTAAGTACCCTTGTCTTGTTTTTTCTGCTTGAGCCATACAGAGATCATTAGCTGAACTTGTTTTTGCAGAAGAAGGTAGTGGCTTGGTGACTTAGTGATTAAGGCTTTGGGCTACTGATCAGAAGGTTGTGAGTTCAAATCCCAGCACTGCCAAGGTGGCACTGTTGGGCCCTTGAGCAAGGCCCTTAATCTGCTCAGCTCAATTGTAAGTCGTCCATTTTTAAAGATGTTGTTTCTCAAACCAATGTTTTGCAGCACATTAATAATAAAAATACTACCTTTACCTTTCTTACGCAACCTGCCTACCATGTTAATGCTGCTAAGAGAGCCATTATAAGGAAAGAAGTAGAAAATCTGTAGGAACACGATTTAGCAAAACCCAGCTCTTGTCTATAGACTTATCCATGTTTACCAGTTTCTAATTCTGACCGAATGTTCAGATTCTGTACAGACTACTGCAGTTACAGTTTCAGACTGTTTTCCTTTACTCGGTATCAAAGACTGTGTTAATAATGTTGGCTCTGCTTGTTTTGTCACTAAACTGGATTAGCTTAAAGGATATCAGCAATATCTACTCACTCCTTGTGCCTTAGGGATTTCTGCTTTTGTCACCTTGGCCATTTTCTACAGTATACAGTTATGGCATTTGGCCTAAAGAATCCACCTGCTACTTTTGAGAGGTTGGTCAGTATAGTTATAGACAATGTGCCTGACTGTACTGCTTGTAATGACCTTGTAATTTTATTTTATTTATAATATAATAATCTTGTAGATTATCGTAGATTGATCTAGATGTTTATGCACTTTGAGGTCTGTTCTTGGAAGATTAGAACAAACTTTCTTGACTCGTAATCCTTCCCTGCTTTTGGCAGAAAAATATGACAGTTTGTTTTTTTTTCTAATTAAGCCAAAATTCATTCACTTTGCTGCACCCAGAGGAGACAGATGCTAGAATGCCACAGTTGGATAAAATTGTTGTTAAATTGGTTATTGGACGGTGGTGATCCAGTGCTTAAGGCTCTGGGCTACTGATTGGAAGGTTGTGAGTTTAAATCCCAGTTTCCGCCAAGCTGCCACTGTTGGGTCCTTGAGCAAGGCCCTTTACCTTCAATTGCTCAGCTCAATTGTAAGTCCCTTTGGATAAAGGAATCTGCCAAATGAGTAAATGTAAATGTTATTAATAATGGTTTATACATTTTTCTGTTTCAGAAAAACAGATCAATTAGGTATGCCTCCTTTTCCCTCTTCTGACAAACAACAGAAAATAATTTTCAGTGGAGAGTCCCACATGGACTGTGGAGAGCACCAATTCTCTGAGGACGCAGAATTTTTAGATCCAATTGAGGCTGCAAATGCAGAAAATGTTCAACTTCTGCGACTAGACTTATTTATTTTATGTAAATGTATTTTTTCTTATGTATTTTAGTCTAAAATATGTACAAGGAGTGAGTTATGGACAGTTTTGTATTTTAAATCCCACATTTTCTACAGAGTTACTCATATTTTAGTAACAATGTTATTAGTCAAACCGAGTAATAAGTTCTTTGTAAAATTTTGTTTCAATGCTTCCAATGCAAGCTAGCTAGCTGATGTTACCAATACAGCAGTACATGTAGCTTAGGTTCTCCACAACTGGCTAACTGGCTAACTACATGTACACACATATCATATATTTTCCGAAAATATGTATTTATGTCTCTATATGCCTCTGGGACAGTATAACGTTGCAAACAAAAACAATCATAATACAATGATGTATTTTAGGATGTATGTTGTCTGGTGCAGTTTAATCTCTCAGTATTGCTCGACTCAAATGATGAACCTCCTGACGTGAGATGAAAAGTCTTGATTTCCTCAAAGATGCAAATTGGAGGGATTATTTAATATGGTGTTTGTCTAATTTATAGAAGAATTATGTTATTAATACTACTAGCACAGCTGCTAGAGGAAGAGGCGGCTGACTGCTGATGAATTTAGGACACAATACCAAATAGCATAAGGGCAAGAACATCAACGAAGAAGACATATTAGATGGGCAACTCCTGGATAATAATGTTGATAAGAAGGCAGAGGAGGATAAAAAGGAAGGAAAGTGAAAACAGAGAAAATAGAGGCGAGTGACCTACCATCATCATCAGATGGGTAAGTGTGTTCCAAGTAGTTTTTCTGTGTTTTTTGGGGGGGGTTTTGACAAAATTTACATTTGTACGAATTATTTTTTTATATGATTATTTCTGGAAGCCATTTTTGTGCATGTCACATGTCCTGTAGGAGGCTGAAGTTCTTCGTATCTCTGCCCTTTCCTTCCTGTGCTGACATAGACAGAGTCAATAGTTAGCTCTTATGTCAGAATTGGCAGCTTTGTAAAACAGGACCAGGAGGTAGGCTTAGATTTTCTAGCTACTGCCAGATATATTTTAGAGAGAATCTGTCACACCAGCTGGCAAGCATTGCTGAGGACACAATTTTCCCATCTTTGTCAGGACGTCTAAATTTCATTGACATCCAGTTATATGACTTGTGTTCCAAAAGTGCAAAAGCCGTTGAAAAATTGTTGTATTTGTTGTTTAAAAAAGCAAAATAGAAAATGGAACAAAGATAACCTGCATGGTCCCTGACTGAAATAAAATAAGAATTTATTTAGTTACTAATCAAAATTGCTTTCAGTCATGGGCTGATTGCCATGACTGAAAACATGGCAAAAGTGATGAGTTTCGGGATTAGGGAAAAAACACACAATAGTTTTACTTTTGGCCCCCCATCAACACCACTCCCTTATTGTGTGGGTTTTTTTTTTTTTAACCTTCACAGGAATTGTTCGTTGTTGAATAGCACTTGAATTGTTCAGAGAATTGTTACACATTACATTGAATGCTTAACCTGTGGTATAAATATGGAGCTACTGTATGTAGTTCAGTCTTTAAAAAATTATTTCAGGATTGTTTACTATTGAAATGTGTTTTACAGGTCTGTTAATATTAACCTTTTTTACATAATATATGTCTTCTCCTCCTGTTGTCTGCTGGTTTTCATAGCCATGTCTCTAACCCTTTTATTCATGTCCATTTGTATGAATTTCAATGTAATCGTCTTTGGGACATTTAAAAGTGCATAATAATAATAATAATAATGTATCTGACTGAGTGAAATGAGATGCTAAAACTTTGCCAATAAACAAACTCTTGACAAAATAATTACACAAAATCAAACAAAACCAACTTTATGTCCTCAGCAATGCCTGCCCGCTGGTGCTAATACTCTATTATGTGATAGTAGCTTCTACTATCATCAAAAAAAGTTCTCTTGATTTTAATGTTGTATTTTATGTTTGAGAGTTCTACCGTTCATGGGTTATGAAACTGAGAAGACAAATGGGCAGTTAGCCTCAGAGATTGGGAGCGAAAGATTAAAGTCTGACAGTTATGAAACCATCACCGATCCTGATGGCAGTTGGGATTTATGAGAAGTAAACGATGCTGATCGTGTTTGCATGCTGACTGAATTAATCTTAATGTATCCTTGTCACACTCTCTGTCTGCCTCTCTCTCTCTCTCTCTCTCTCTCTCTCTCTCGCGCTGGCCTTTCCATTCGCTGTCTGCTGCATTTATATGAGATAGCCATTAAGCCTTGGGTATTATAGCCTGACCTTAATTAGCCTCTGCTTTAAAGGCTTTTATTAATGCTCAAAAGAAAATGCCAGTGTTTGATGAATGGAGTTTTAGTGGTGGGGTTTCTCTGTGGGAATCAACCCCATCTGCCTGGAATCTCCGTGTAAAATTCAGAGGAATGTCATGTGCAGATATCTCACCATGGCCTAGGTCAAGTGACGGCTCATTGACTGGGTTGGCAGTCCCAATAAATGCAGCCATCAATTATGTCTGGATCCAATGATGTTGCCATGGATCAGAGGAGAGAATCTGATGAGTTGTAATCACCATACGGAAAGGACAAAAGAAATCCTGTGCCATTACAGGTAAGATTTAAGACTCGCTCCGCCTTCTAATGGCACTACACTTTCACATCGCTGCAATGGTGGGCAGTTGTCCTGGGTTTGGACCTACTCATATTATTAATAATAATAATAATAATAATAATAATCATCATCATCATCATCATCATCTGAGGTGTCAGCTATCTGCTTCTCTCCTTTCTCCCTCTCTCTCGCTGTCTCTCTCTCTCTCTCTTTCTCTCTCTCTGTCTCTTTCTCTCTCGCTGTGTGTGTGTGTCTCTCTCTCTCCCAGTTCCCCACGTGAAAGTGAGTTGGAATGGGTTGAAGGATGATTCATACACAACAATGTTCATCCATTCTTCCCTCCTGTGCTATAAGTGAATCATGTCGCTCTCACCCCATTGAGAGACAGAAGCTCAGCATCATTATCCTCTTCACACACCCACAGAGTGCTGCAGCTCTGTTTGTCTGTTCAGCAGAAGTATTGAGTTCACTATTGTACCTCACAGGCTTTGAAATGTCTCATGAACACACAGGGACAACAAGTGGCTGCTACAGACACATGCAGGAAAAACAAGAGGCATGCTTGTTTCAGAATGTAAACAATATTTCTTATCCACTAGGAAAGCCTTCAGTAACAGAATGCCCAGGCTCGTTATTGTGAGTGTATTGTGTTTGACATTATCCTGTTGTAACCTGAATGTGTTTTATGTTATTTAAAGGAATGGTTCAGAGAAAAATCAAATTTGCGCAATACCCCTCTTCCCTCAAATGTAGTCTATTAGCCAAGAAGTGTTTGCTTCTTTAGTTTTGTACTTAGGTTCTAATGTAGTGTAACACATTTGATTGCACCCCACTCAGAGAACACAGCAGACTAAGGGTAGGTTCTGAACTTGGACTTTTTCTCATTTTACCACATCCTTTGGAGTGGTCGCACTGACGGGGCCTTAACTTAAACTTAGGGAGAAAGTGGAAACAAAATAGTGGCTTCCCAGCTCGCTCTGCACTTTTGTCTCTCGCACTCACGCACACACACACACACACACACACACACACTCAGCTCACTGCCAGACAGAGAGGCAGAGAGATAAATACACATAAATGCATGATGGGGAGTAAGGTTCAGGTGTGCCACATCAGCCATTACCCATCTGGCTCATCCCCAAACCCCTTCCTTAATATGCAGACTACATGTAGCTAACACAAGTCTATCTCACCCAAAATCTTTTCCCCAATGCCCTAATCTGTCCCATAACATTACAGCATTCAGTTGCATGGAAAAGTTTTGTTCATGTTTATAGATTACAGTAAGTCACACTTACTGCAAAGCCACATGAGCGACACATGAGTCTGTGTGACATCACTGAAGAACTGGATAAGGCAGACTTGCATGACTTGTTAGCTACATTAGTCTCATAGCTCCAGTTCAAAACTAAAAAAGGTTTCCTGGACTCTTAAAAAAGAAAAAGAACATTTCTGACACTAAACTTGTCTTAGCTTATTGACTACATTTGGGGTAAGAGGAATTTTTTATTTTGTATTGATTTATGCTTCTACTACTGTATTTCGACAGAAATCAGGTGACAGGACAATCAGTGACATACAAGGAGTGAGTTATGGACAGTTTTGTATTTTAAATCCCACATTTTCTACAGAGTTACTCATATTTTAGTAACAATGTTATTAGTCAAACCGAGTAATAAGTTCTTTGTAAAATTTTGTTTCAATGCTTCCAATGCAAGCTAGCTAGCTGATGTTACCAATACAGCAGTACATGTAGCTTAGGTTCTCCACAACTGGCTAACTGGCTAACTACATGTACACACATATCATATATTTTCCGAAAATATGTATTTATGTCTCTATATGCCTCTGGGACAGTATAACGTTGCAAACAAAAACAATCATAATACAATGATGTATTTTAGGATGTATGTTGTCTGGTGCAGTTTAATCTCTCAGTATTGCTCGACTCAAATGATGAACCTCCTGACGTGAGATGAAAAGTCTTGATTTCCTCAAAGATGCAAATTGGAGGGATTATTTAATATGGTGTTTGTCTAATTTATAGAAGAATTATGTTATTAATACTACTAGCACAGCTGCTAGAGGAAGAGGCGGCTGACTGCTGATGAATTTAGGACACAATACCAAATAGCATAAGGGCAAGAACATCAACGAAGAAGACATATTAGATGGGCAACTCCTGGATAATAATGTTGATAAGAAGGCAGAGGAGGATAAAAAGGAAGGAAAGTGAAAACAGAGAAAATAGAGGCGAGTGACCTACCATCATCATCAGATGGGTAAGTGTGTTCCAAAAAAAGGTTTCCTGGACTTTAAAAAAAGAAAAATAACATTTCTGACACTAAACTTGTCTTAGCTTATTGACTACATTTGGGGTAAGAGGATTTTTTTCTTTTGTATTGATTTATGCTTCTACTACTGTATTTCGACTCCAGATTAACCCACCTTATTGCATCAATGACCTATGAGCATTGAAGATGCCATAATGCTGCACCCAGAAACACAATCCTCTTTATCCAGTTAAAAAATACAAATTGTACCAGACTGTTACATTTATATTCGTTTTGGTATTTTTCATGTCATTATTAGATAACACACTGTCTACTATCTCATGATCACTTTAATGGTTTTGTGGATAGTTTGAGGCAACTGCATAATATAAATTTTTTGGCAGTCACAATAAAAATAGATGAACCTATGAATATTAAATTAATGAATGAGATAAATAATGACTGACTTTTTGGTGCTTTTAGGTGTGTGAGCCAGTGTAATCTTTTTTGTCAAGTACAATATTAAAAACATTTTATGTTTGTCTTGATTTTTCCTAGATGTACTGTGTGTCCCTCTCCATTGCTGCGTGTGATTATGCGTGCCGTTTGGCTGACTGTCTAAGCAGGTACGCACGCGCACTACATCTCTAACCTTAATAAGCTCTACTAGAATGCTGTAAACTCAGAAGAATCAATATTCTTGGTTGGAAGCCACTGCTGCTCTGCTAAATCCCCTCCTGTGCCCCTTGTTTTCGAAAAACAAATATTCTGATTTGTTTTTCGAACAATGTCTTGAAAAATAAATTGAATTTATAAAATCCCTCTGGCTCAGATTGGCTAGGTTGCCATTCACTTGAAGAACTCATTATGGATAATAAGCAGAGCATAATCTTCTACAGTGCTGTCGTTTTGTTATTTCCTCAGATGATGGACGGAGTTGTAAATGTCATCAGTTAAGGATTTGCTTTCCGGGTTTTTGTTGTTTTTTTGCTTCCATAGCTGAAAGTGAATTGGCTTGAGGTCAATGATGATTTAACCAGTGGCATATTTTTGTTCACCTTTTCGAGGATAACAGGACAACACAGAGAACATTTATATCCAGCTTTACATGTCAGCATTCAGAACCGACTGTGGCAAAAAGAAAGTCATGTTTTGTGATATTTACTTTTAGATGGATGGTGAGGGGTAGGTGTGGAGGCAAATATCCATTAATCCGGCTAATGAGAGATGAGCGCAGGAAAGACCTTCATATTAGTTCAGTTTCGAGGACTCGCACGTGTTTTTGATCTGAGGAGTAGGACATTAAGGTCTGTATTCAGAGTTGTCGACTTAAGTCAGCAACTTAAGTTCAAAAGATGCGTCAATGTTTTTACACGGGGAAAGTTCTACATATTCAGAGTCAGTTTACGCAGGTGCTTAACTTGATTTTCTGGGCGGCCCATTCAGATCATTAAACCTACCTGCGTGCAGTTCATGTCTCCAGGGTTGCCAGATTTCTCTTGAGTAACGGTGTAGGAGAAGGGGTTTTCCAATGGCATCTAGACCATCGCCTTCAAAGACAAGCACTTGCCTTTAAGCCCCAAAAAATCAGGGGATAGAAAATGCAGACTGATAAAGCAGGTCGCGTTTGTTTTTCTTTGCTGTCAACGGCAATATGATGTAGCATAAAAACAAGAGACAATTCAAAAGAAATACAGTTAACACTAGTAAGATGATATAGAAATGAGGTCAAAAGCCAAGATTCAAACAAACATCAATAATAGTCTCATATATTAAGGCTGCATGAATACTCGTGATTATCACGTTAATTTGCGATTATAGAAAATTTGTCTTAATTAAAAAATATGGCTTCCACCCACATTATTTGGCTGCTAGCCTATAACGTAGCACTTGGTACAGCACATCCTATTTTTATGCACAATGAGGTAGTAGTAGTCTAATATTTTGTACCCACAGCGGCAGAAAGGTTGAATATTAGGCAGGGATGAAGAATTTGCTGTTGAGAATTGCAGCAAAAGTGACTGTCCAGGCCACGGAAATATTGATTTTATTGTTTGTATTGCGCGACTAGTTAATTGTGCGCACAATTCAATGTGGCCACGAGATACTAAATCGAGGTCATTAAATCTTAATGTGTGCAGTTCTCAAATTAATAAAATGATGCACTTGGTTTGGTTCATTTGATTAAATTAAATTTAATTCAGTTTCATTTATTCCATAGTGTTTTTGAGTGCATTTACATTTCCCAAAACATGAATTTCAGAGTTTTTGTTGTTATAACAAACATATTGCGCAAGAATAATTCAAGGTCAGAATCGTGCGTAACTGAGACGCCTCTGTTTGAAGTCTGTAGTTACGTCTGAGGTCTGAATACCGGCAATTTCGGTATTAACTCCTCATTATGCAGCTCCTAACTAAAACACAATCAGTGACACAAAAAATGAATTTAGCCACATATGCATATTTAGTATGATATACATCGAACTCATGCGAGCATGTTGCATAATTAGTCCGTCTTTATGCCATGTCTGTTGTATTTTCAGCTTTATTTTTTTCAGCTGCTCTCCCGCTTGCCTGAAAGCAGGTAAATATGACACACATGGCCGTGGATCGTCTCTCAGCCAAATGAGTAAACAAACGCACTCCTCTCTGTTAGCTAATTGGCATCCACGTCAGGTTCATTGTGCCAGTTCGGCTTTAGCCTGTCGTGCTTCTTACCCAGTGATCAAACACCAATGCAAAAAGGAGACAAGAGGAGACAAGTGAGACAAAAACGAACCCAATGTTTTAAGAGGATTTATTGATCTTCTTCCCTTTTTGGTTGTTTATTTTTAACGATACTGCATCTCCTGAGCCGGGGTTTAGACTTCAGTGCTGGTGAGCCAGAGTTCAGGATTCAGGGTTTCCTTTGAACACATTTGATTTACCTTGTCAGATCATTACCAAGCCCTTCATAAGCTATACCTGTTCTGCTAAATACCAGGATATTTTATCCCAAAAAAACTTCCTCTGTCAAGAAGTTAAGAATTGTCTGTAGATGGAAATTTCAACAAGATAACGATCCCAGGCTCCCAAGTGGCGCAACAGAAAAGCGTTAGCCCTATCGTTGGGAGATCACGAGTTCGAATCCTGACGATGCCACAGCCATCTGTGGCCAGGAGTCCAAGAAAGCATAATTGGCCATGCTCTTTGGGTGGAAATAATGGCATTACACTCTCTCCCCTGTCGATTAGAGTGACACTAGCCAATCGTGAGCATCTGTGAGCTCATGTGTACTGTATATGGGGCAGCCTTCAGTTGCCCTGTGACAGTGCATGGGCAGCAGTTTGAAAAGATGCATGAAGCATGTGTTAGCCCTCACCCTCCCTGGCGATAGGGGAGAACTAGTGGGTAAGAATCGGCAATCGCCAAATTGGGAGAAAATTAGGTAATAAATAAATAAAGATAATGACCCCTAACATACATCCATATAAACACAGAAATGGACACAAAATTAATGTTCTGCGATGGCCGTCTCCGGATTTAAACCCTATTGGACATTGTTCAAACCCCATGGAGGAGTGTCCAAGGTCCTCTACAAGTGTCTCCTACCTTGTTAGACATTACAGAAAAAGGCTCAGCTCTGTTATTCTCTCCAGAGGAGGATTCACCAAATATTAATTGTGGGGGTGCTGTTGTAATCTTATAAGCAGAAATGAGGTTGAAAGCAGAAATGACCAGCTGGAGGTTAACGGTCATTAGGAATGGGTAACCACTGTCAAGTTCAGTGTCCTGCACAGGGAATGAGCATTATGAGTCCCAAAATTATCCCATTATTATAGATGAGAGGGAGAAATCATCAGCGATGACACTCCATGCAATTGAATCCAGCTTCACACCAGATGTCTGTAGTGGTTGCTGGTGTTTGCATGGGCTTATTTTTCATCCATTTACATAGACGCGACAGCTTGTGTTTTATTCAATGACAGCTCTACAGATTTTCCATGAAACAAAATATATTTAATGATTTTTTTCTTTTCTTTTTAAAGCTGTTGTAAAGTTAATATTGGTAAGCTGGTAAAGAGTTAAGTAAAGAGAGCTGGTAAAGGGTTCGAACTACCGATCTCCTGACGATAGGGTGAACGCTTTACTGTTGCGTCACTCGGGAGCCAATAATGTGTATTTTCAGGAAAACGGCAGAAACTGCGGCAGCGGCGCCAACGTAGATGTTGTATCAGGCCATTAAACCAATCTCGTTGTGACAATGGAAAGTACATTTCTCTCGTCCTACCGATCGGCATGTTGCTTCACTACACTGCCCCGCCATTTACGCTGGTATTGCACCACACGCATGTGCTTCGTGACTTTTTTGGGACGTACACAATCGACGTGCCGAATGAACGCAGGATATGCATGGATAGTGAATGGATAGATGTGTGGATGGATGGATGAATGTATGCATAAATGGATGCATAAATGGATTGATGGGTAGATGGAAGGATATATGGGTGGATGGGTAATTGGATGGATTGATGGATGGATATATGGATGGATTTGTGGATGGGTATATGGATGGATGTCACACTGATGGATGTGGGGATGAATGGATGCATACACACAATAAATACAAAAATCAATATGTATAAGATATATTGCACAGCTCCTGGAGATTGCAATATAATTGTAGTGTATGACGCGATGTATTGTCATGGTTTCCCCCTTCATGTCGCGGTTCCCATGGCACCATGTGCTTTTTGTTTCGTTTCGGTTTCGGTCTTGTCTCTGCCACCCGTCCTGTCATTGCTTAATTACCTTGATCATGTTCACCTGTGTCTTGTTTGCTTTTGATTCGTTTGTCTATTTATACCCTGCTGTTTCTTTGTTTCGTCACAAAGTCTTGTCATGATCTATGCCCGCAGTTCTTAACCTTGTTCTGTATTGTTTCTTGTTCCTGGTTTCCTGGTGTTATTGTTTCCTGGTTTCGACCTTTGCCTGTTTACAACGTTTATGATCATGGATTGTCCAATAGTACCAAACCCTGCTATGGACTTGGATTAAGATTGTTGGATGTACTGAGTACTGAGTACTTGCAGTTTTATCCTGCCTCAACTACCCACACGTTACATGTATGAGGTATAAGGGGATTTAGAGATAACAGAGGTTTACTCTACAGCAACAGAGATTTACTCTACAGCAACCTTCATGTTGTCCAAATTAAATATTCAGCTTGCTCTGGGGTTCATGCTGAAAAACTCGACCTTGTCACAGCAATGTTTGAAGCATGAATACGGTCAGCCACCTTGATCAGATTCACACATCTGTTGCAGTCATGCCACAACGCCTGCTGGGTGAAAATAATTACCTACCTCTGTAATCTGTCACCCCGACATCCACCTGTAAGCCTACATGGCTAACGTATAAAAACATGATCCTTTTATGACATGGGGGGGAAAACCGGAACAACGCTCTTCTTGCTACCTGTCATGCTGAAGAATAATATGAAAGGGATATTATATATCCTTTATCTGTCTCTATTTTAGATAGTCATTTGCGTGGCCCTCTTCTTTTCTCTGTGTAATGGCCTGTCAGATCAGATCTGTGGTGATGGAGCGCTGATGCTATCACATCCCAATAGCACAGGATACAGCTTTTTTTTTTTTAATGATATGGAGGACAACTGGTAAGAGAAAGAGAGAGAAAAAGTGAAGGCAAAGTCACCTTTCTGCTCTGTGCACACACTAATTGCTCTGTTTCTCTGTGGGTGGATCAGATCTTTCCTCTCTTGATTTGACATCACATCACCACCTCCTCTAATAAACGTAATTTTTTTCCCCCTCATTTCTCATTTCTACCTTACTCTTTTTCTCATTGCTTTTTTCTCATACTTTCACTCTTGACTGAAATTCTGTCTCACAAACACGTTTCACTTACTTTCCTCTCTTTCATTTCCCCTGCTTTCTCTCTTCTATCTCCCTGTGTGTTTCTTCCATGAAAAATTGTTTTCATTCTTTATATTTCTTTCGCCAAAATATATGGTCTCCTCTCTCTCTTCTTAAGTTGCAAGTCTTTGAAATAATTATTTCTGCTTTCCTGCATTCTTAGTATTGCAATGCCATAAAAGTACTATATATAATGCTAAAAAAAGGCAAGCAGGGATGCACGGATCCCCTTTTTCTAAATTTTCAATACAATACCGATATCGAAACACTGAACATAATCCAAAACTGATCTGCAAGTTTCTGCTTCTAAGTTAGGCATAACATTAGAGGCATGATGGCGCTGTGCTTTAAGATAAGCTGCATCCTGTGTTCATGTGCAAGATCTTTGTCCTGTCAGCTGGATGTATTCAGTGTATCAGATCGAAAAATATGTCAAATCCGATCCGACACCGATGCAGTATCTCAGGCTAATGTCAGACTGATACTGTAACTCAATTTCAGATTGGTGCATCCTTAGTAATAATAATAATAATAATAATAATAATAACTTTCTAGCACATTTATACAGCATGTAAGCCTTAAACTACCAGTATTATTCAGTTATTCATCTTAAAGCATTTTATTTAGTAACTACAGTGAAACTAGTAGGTAAGATGTGAAGTTATGAGGGAGAAGAAAGTCTGAAGCCACGGACAGCTCCTGAGAGTTTAAGTGATTAAAAACTGCATAGTACGTTTTAAACATACGGTACACAGTGAATTGTACTGAATCATTGGACAATTTACAAACACATCCGTGAAACTTCCGTGAGGGTAGATTCAAAGGTATGAAAGATATCAGTATGGTGATCAGATATAAGCATGATCTATTTTTTCTATTTTGGAATAAATTTTCACATTCATATAAAAGTTAAATAATGAATTTTCTGTCCGTTTCATAACGGTATTTTTCGTTTTCTCTTTTTTGAGAGATAGAGAGAAAGAGACACAGGTATATCATCGCATTATTTTAATTACTTATTTGAACTGTGTGCAAAAGAGGAAAAAAGCACTGTTGGAAGAAAAAAATAAATAATAAATCGCTCTCTGATGACAGTCACACAGCGGGACATGTAGGAAATATTCAGCCTCAAGCGTTTGTTCTTTTTCTCTGTTGTTAGTGGAAACAAAAACACCAAAAAAGCATTTCTAACGTCTCGGTGAGGAAGAGGGCATTGCTAACATCTTCCACATAATTGCTTTGTTAGTCATGTTTTTTTATTAGTCACCACCAATACAGACTTGCCATTTATGAGTAATTATCCTGAAATCTGGCAAACAAGCCATCACGCCTGATGAGAGTCTTGCTTTATTCATTACACATATTTCAGATTGTTTTGTCTGTAAACCATTTTGCATTCACAGTCACTGGATACATAAAGGACACCAACGTGGCCTGACATGTTTGTTAATCAAACTCTCATAAGATGTACAACATGTCTAAGGAAAATACTAATTTCTGACCGACAGGTCTCCATTATTTTCTTATAGTAGGTCAAGAATTCAATCACAGTTCCAAATCCATGCTCCCGATACTCTGTAACCAAGTAGGTATGTAACCATGACACCCATCATAAATAATGGTTAAGGCTATTTGTGCTTTTACTTGAACAAGGAATTGTTCAAGTAACACTAACTCCAAACACCTCCACTATTATTCCTAGAAACCGACGGATTGAACCAATCAGAACTGTTCAATAAGCATCACGTGAAACTGACCTTTAAAATTGTGCTCCATATCTCCAATATGGCTGGACTGTTTTTATTCTCACTGGTTTGTCAATGGTTCAATTTATTATGGGTAAAAATGTGGGTATTCTCATAAACTCATAATTAGAAGTCAGTATAAAAAGTGTGTATACGTCTATGTGTTTGAAAAACTCTGTTTCCAGCACCTGTTCGTGCATCTTCTCTTTATCCACAGATAAACTTTTCCACCTCTGACAAGCAGAAAAATGTTTTGCAATATGTAGGTATTTTGGTAATTTGTGAAGTTTACATTCAGGGCTTTTTTTGTGTACAACTCAGGATTCGTATAAATCTAGGTGGACTGAAACCCCACTATAATGAGTAAGTATAGTAATAATACATTTGGTTCCTTATAATTCTTGTCCAGCATGTGGCACATCGTATGAAAGGGATTAAATTATGGGTCATCATATTGGTTGGATTGTAATGCCTAATCGTATAATAGTACATAAATAAATGCATCCAGAGTCTTGTATTGTGGCTTTTATGCTGTGTAGAGGAAAGTGCAGCCTGACATGCTGTAATATTGTATAGGGTGGCAATAATTTCTACAAGCAATTTCACTTTCTTGCCTTCCTCCAGATTAGAATCAGAAGTCGTGTACCAAATCCTATCTGCCAAGATAAGACCCTTGCCCCCCTCACACACACACGGTTAATATCCCCATGTTGTCGGAGTGTTGATGCAGCTGGGCCAACATGCACGCTGACAGGCCGTTAGAGCTTCGAGTAGGCGTGATAAACTGCCGCAAACAGCATGGTTCAACTAGGCTCAGTGTGTGTGTGTGTGTGTGGGGGGGTGTGTGTGAGGGAGGAAGCCCCTAAGGATTTCTGATTCTCTGAAGCATTTTATAGAGGCAGAGGTTTCGCTTTAAAAGCTAAACACAATGTCTAAAGTGACTTGATATATGATATATATGAGTGATATATTTTCTTACATTAATTCCTGCATTTTAATAGCTGTGGACACATTGGGCCAGATTTTTTATCACCATCTGAATGTGCAAAATATCAGTAGCTATGTTTGCATGCAGACAAATAGTCTCCATTGGAATAAAACCTTAATGTACACACCTAAATTGGAAAAGAGTAAACCAATTAAGATCCCTTTGAATGAAATTTCTATCCAATTGAAATCCTGTTAAATAGAAGTTAAATAATCAGAATAATAAGTGATTGAATAAAAACTTGGCTAACATGCTGAGCTAACATTAGCTACTTGTTACACTCTAAAAGGACTCACAAGATTGTTGTTATATTAATATTGACACTAAATGCCACTACTCACACGCACATAAATGTGGTTCAGATTCTGTGATGATTTTCAGTAGTATCAAGTTTAGGGTAAATACATATAAACAATTTATGCACAATCGGCAACCAGAAAGAACTCTTTTCAACTGAATCTTTCTACATCAATGTAGCCTATAAATCAATCAATTAGTGTTAACTGTTGATAAAAGAGATTTGCCATAAGCCTACCTGTTATTTTACAACACTTATGCCGGCTTTTTAATGTAACCTTTCTCGGATTAGCCTTGGTCTAGGTGGGTCTTGCTTGCTTTTGTCTTCCGGACAGAGAAAAATGCTGTGCATGTAAACATTTTGTTCAGTCCTTGGGAAACAATGTGCTGCTTAATGTACTGCACACGATGGCCTAAAACAGAGGAGAGGGGGGGAATGATGTACTGTAGGCATTAGTGGTGAAAACATTTGCAATTTGAAATCTTGAAACCGTGACCCCTTACACCGAGAATTGCCTACAGAAGAAAATATGTACTCCAAAATATGTACTCAATACTACATTTGGTTGGTTGCTTGGTTTCCACTTTTATTCATTTTTGTTACTATAATAATAAAATGTGCATTCAATTGAAATTGAAATAACCTCTAGCTGTTGTGTGCCCACACACATTGTAATTAATTAGCTCTTCAGCAGCCAGATTAAGGTAAATGAAGCAGTAGAAAAAGAAGCACGCACACAGTTGTATGAGCACAAATTTAGGTGGTCTCAGGGATGAAGAATGCAGTGTCATGTGGCTGAACAATGGAGTGAATTCTCTTTATTAGACACGCGCATACAAACACTCTTCATTGTCAGTGAACTGCGTTTTACTGAAGGAAGGTACCATGACTATCAATAAAACCAGAAATACACACACAGCATAGACTGAGCTAACAGCCAGCTGTCATGCTGAGTATGTGTTTCAGTATAGACTCATACTGACAATGTTCTCAGTGTTAATTCAGTTCATAATCAGTGAAAAAAGACATCTCATTTGGCAAATATGTTTGGTATCAATTCCTCTGCCCTTGCATCCTTTCCCCATGTCCTCAGAGGGAGGAGCTAAATTCGAGAAAGGGCTGCAAGGAAAGGAAACGTGTTAGAGCTATTAAGTAGCTATTCTACTATTAGCATGAGTAGAACCACTCACCAAGGACACAACAGAATCAATGATCTGGAGAAGGAAAGGACACTAGATTCTGTGACTATCTAATACTAATACTGTTGTGTTAAATGAATGGCCTTTTGTGAAAATGGTTTTTTTTTGTTAAGGAAAACGAACAGTGAAAGAAAACATAAAAGGTTTTCTGACGTTAAATAACAGAGTTCACCTTACAAGTTATGCTGTTCTCATTTCTGTGACCTCCTGCTATTAGAGCAGGTCTAAAACCTGCAGCTCTCTGATGTTAGAGGCATTAGAGCACCCTGTGATTAGATCAAAAAGCCCATCTGAGCCCTTATGCCCTATAGCTACTGTAAATCATTACACCCAAACCAGCAATTATATGCATCCAGCACCAACACTCTGATAGCATCTCTGAGTTGCCGCTGTATTTGATTTAGAAACGCACAAGCAGACTTGCTAAATTTCTCTCATCCTTTCACGCTAAGATTAGCCAGATTTGTCCTTCGATTTGTCCTTTTTGCAACTTTGATTGATGTCCGATGGTTGGGGGAAACTGCTTTTGGTGTTGAGCACCTTTTAACATTAAAGTGCTTTCATTTCATTATGTTTAAAAAGTGTTTACAGCTTTCTAACTTCTGTTTAAAAGCTTAACCGAGTTGAAGGATTCCTTTATTTGCCAAAAAATATATGCAGTCCTGAAATAGAGTATAAGACCAGTTTTTATTTTTGCCCACCACCAGGTGCTACATATGCAGCAAAGTGATGTATATGTTATGATTTTTGTATTAGCCTATTGTCGTTGTCTAATTATTTTCATAACACACAACATTAAATACAAACATTAAAACCGACCGATTTATGAAGTGAAATTGTGCTTCAATATTTATCTATGGCACTGAGTGAGCTGAGCAATTTTACATTTAGGTGAAAGTGAAATTTGTAAGCCCAGTTGTGAGCTATGAAGGTAAACATTATTTGAAATTTATTTGACTCATACAGTTGAGCTGTTGGACATTACTTTTTGAAAAAAAAACATAATTTAAACATTAACTTTAAATGTAAAGTTAAAATACTTAGTACATTAATGTGACAAACAATAAAGTGATGTGTATATATAGATTTTTCCTCTAAGGAGAATTTGGGGTGTGTGAGGTGTGTAGATTATACCCTAATAAGTGCACTTATACTGATAGGAGTCAGTAAATCATGTAAACCGGGTATCAAATGTATTAGTTTTACACCTGTAAGAGATTTGGCTCTCTCACCATCTTACAAACTCTCTATAAAAGAGCACCATTCAGTAATATTTCAGACTCTCCACAGATTGTCTTTTAAAAGGGTTTTTATAGAACATCAGCAAGTTGATGCGCTATAAACGGCAAAACATCGGTTTTGCTGCTTTCTCGATCTACAAAAGTCTTTTTTTAAGCAAAATTGTCTAAAATATGTTTGTCAGCTCTTTTCCTTTTCTGCAGCTCTTCTTTACAATGTTTTTTTAGTCGTACTCTAATGGAGGGCCGTCCATTCTGTCAGTCACACGGAGAGCCAATTATGCAACATGGAAATAACTGACAGGTGAAAGAAAGAAACTGCTGTCTTACCAAATCAGACAATTTTTCTGAGACAGCAACAATAGAAGGTAGGACTCTTATATGTAAATTTTTGAACATGTAAAGTCAGATTCATTCACTGTGAATAAATGTACTGGTCTGAAGCCGACAAAGATCCTACCGTTCACTTAGGAGCCATTGCCCTGACTGCTGACACGTAGACTAGGTGCTTTTCATATCCTAACAATTGCAGAACTGGCCTTTTATTAACACTCTTATTTCTATATCCCTGACAGTGGGACCCAAACTATGATGCTGCCTGTATTTGAATTTCTCCTTACTCTTTGTATTTACAACCTAATAACTATGGAAACAAAAGAGTATCTTCAAAAAGGAAATACTTTGAGGAAAAAAAGTTATATTGTCATGTAAGGATTGAAGGGTAAAAAATGTATACAAATTCAAACAAGTGGGCCGATGTGGTTGGATTTATTTTTAAAAAATATATATTTTATTTGTCACATTTTGTATAAATAATTACATACAAATAAACAGTATAACAAACAAACAAAATCCAACCCACCTCACCCTTCCTCAAGCAAACACCCCATATGTCAGACAACATGGTAGTAATTGTCACGTGACCGCACGTGTGGTCGCTATGCGCTTCATGTGTGTGTGTGTGTGTGTGTGTGTGTAGCCTCGCCCCTGTCTAGTTTCATGAAGGGTGCTCAGCTGTTTCCCGTTTGTGTACCCCTATAAGTATCCCCGTGTTTCTGTATTCAGTGCTGGTTGTTGTTAATGTCATGTGGTGCCGTGTTTATGTAGCTCCGTTTTTGTTTCTTTATAGTTTGATGTGGTTTCTGTTTAGTTTATTTTTAAAAAGGTCAAATAAATGTTGTTAAGCGGCTGCACAATTGTGTCTCTCCTTCAACCTCGAACACGACATGACAGTCATAGCTAATGTGTACCTATGGACTGGATAAGGCAATAAGATAAGGGTAAAAGATAAATATCAATAAAATAAAAAGCAAGGTAAATAATTAAGTAAAAGCAAAAATGACATACACAACAAGGGTGATATCTACAAGATTCAACTGCTGTCGAAATGTTTGAGGAAATAAAAGTGTTAATAAATGTTAATAAATTCATGATAAGTGCCAGCCGAAGTAAAGAGACCATCTCATTGAGCTAGCTGTGAAAACAAGGAGAAGCAGTAGACTTCCATCCCTTCAAAATAATCCTCTTGGCTACAACCATGCCAAACATTAAAGCTAATTGCTAGACATATGATAAAGACAACGTGGCAGTGGAGCAGCCAAGAAGGGCAAATACAACGTCAGGTGCAATCTTCATATCATACAACCTAGAGTACCAGCAAAATATATTGTTCCAGAAACTAGATACTTTTGGACACATCTAAAACATATGACAAGTCCCCTCAGAACCCATGCATCTATCACAGAGTGGAGAAACAGATGGGTAAATTTTGTGAAGCTTGGCTTTAGAGTAATGCAATCTGTGCATAACTTGAAACTGTATAAGCTGAAACCTGGCATTAATAGAACATCTATGAATCCACCAGGCCCTCTGTCCAAAGCTCCACAGTGAGCTCAACACCAAGCTCTCTTTCCCAAGCTGCTTTAAGGTGCTCAGAGGAAACCGTAAAATGAGAGGAGAACATGGAAACAAACTGTGACACCAAAATGCTTAGCCACGCTGTCAGCTGTATTAAGATTGCTATCCTGCCAGTACATTAAAGTCCTTGCATTGGCTGCTAAATAGTATTTGCTGAAAAACTGGCAAGGCTAGGCCACCAAGGTCCTTGGATTTTTGCAAATGGGTTCTGGAAATACGGTGGGCCTTGAAGCCCCAAATAAAAGGCAAAATTACAGAATCCAACAATTTGAAAAAAGTAGGTAGATATATGGGTAAATTCTGAAAAAGGTAAAGAAATCTGGGAAGGGACACCATTTTTATTGCATTGACCTGCCCAAACAAGGACAGTGGAACAATCCTCCATTTTTCGATAGAGATTTTCAGTTTTTTAATGGCTTCAGTAAAGTTAAGATGAAATAAATTCTTAGGATCTTTTGAAATGGCCAATCCAAGTGGTCATGAGTAATTTTAAATGGGACAGAGTTTAAAAAGCTAGTATCTAGATCGCCCCCCAGAGGAACAAAAGTGCTCTTTTCCCAATTAATTGAATAACAAGAAAAGGTACCAAAGTGTTTGATCAGCTCCATTAAAGGAGGCAATGAAAAGGGAGAATCAGATATGTACAAAAGCATATCATCAGCATATATCAACAGCTTACTGTATTTTCAATATTCCTGATCAAAGGCTTTTTCAGCAACTAAAGAGATAACAGTGGCCTTGGTATTTGTAAAATGAGTGGTACACAAAATGTTTAACAAGTGGCGTATGTTGAAAATCTGTCTGGCACAAAGCAAGTCTGGTCAGAATGGATTAAAGAAGCAACATACTTGCCCAACCGTTTGGCCAAAACCTTCACAATCACTTTTTGATCACCATTGAGCAAACTCAGTGGCCTATAGCTGGAAGGATCCAAAACATCCCTGTCTTTTTTGAGTAATAAACAAATGTGGGCTTCGTACAGTGATTGAGGGAATAACTTATTTTCAGTAGACTGCTTAATAATTCTATGTAGCAAGGGGGCAACAATTTTAGAATATACTTTATAAAATTCTATTCCAAACCCATCAGGGCCGGGAAGGAATTAATAGCTTCTACAATTTATTCAGGAGTAAATTCTCCATTAAGCTCCTCCCTAGCAGCGTCAGTAAGCTTTGGAAAATCAACAGTGTCAAGAAAATCATTAATTGCCCAATCAGACACCTGGAATTTAAAAGAATAGAGGTGTTTATAGAATTACTTTTATAGATTATTAATTTCTTTAGGGTGAGTCAAAAAAGCACCAGGACTGGATTTAATTTAAAATTGCCCTGCTGTCCTGCACACCTCTTAGCTGCCTAGCAGGTAACTGTCACGTGCATGCCTCCTTGCACAGTAGTGCACGTGACGGTTGCCATAGTGACTGCGCCATGTGCGAACATGTTGTGTTTTGTTCTGTTAATGCCCCTTGTCTCGTTACTCATTGTAACCAGCTGTTCCTCGTTTGTCCCCCATAAGTGTGTGTATTTAAACCCTCGTGTATCTGAGTCCGTTGTCTTCCATTGTTAATGTCATGTTCCATGTTCTGATCCATGTGTATGTTTGATGTTAGTTTAAATAAAGTAAATGTTGTTAAGCGGTTTCGCGTGTGTGTCCATCCACCCCTCAACAAAACGTGACAGAATGGAAGACCAAAAAACGGATACAGCAAGCTACACCACGGTAGTAGCGAGCTGGGAGGAACTGCGGCAGAGGAGCGCGAAGAGTCAACGGCGGGTTGACTGCATCATCGCGCAGCGGCGGCTCGCCTCCCATCCGAGCCCGCTGTAGCAGGAGTCCCAGTTCTGCGCTCGAAACACACGGGATCTAAATACTTTGACTAACGAGGGGGACTAATGGGAAACAGGTGGAATAATACAAATCTACAGAGCGGGAATAGACACACATACACAAACACGTCACGGACGTGGCGGCCGTCACCATGGCGACCGCCACACTGGGTCACGCGTACAGCGGCACATTAAACCCTGTATGGACGTTATACTGCCTCTTGTTTGTCCTTTAATTATATTGCATGCACAGAGTTGAGGTTAAATCCATGCTTGTGGTTTCAAATTACAGTTTATTTGCACATTTTTATTTATGCATGCATGGAGGCATATTTGCCTTATAATTGCTGATCCAAGCGCAGATAGGGCAATAAATAATGAGCAGGGACATTTTTATGATGAAGTTATAGCTCTCATGCAACTTTAAAAGGTATTTACATTTTTGTGTAATTGTGTTGTTTTTCTGGTTAAGAATATAGAGTTTGTACATCTTACACGTGCATCTACTTCAGTTTTGGCTCTTGTAATTACACACGTGTATCTTGACATTTTAAAATGTCCAACTTTTCTATAGTTCCTGTACCATATTTGTGCTGTAACATGCTATCCCAACAAAATCAGATGGATTAACACCAATCTGTAATCAACAGTTCCTACATACTAACTACACAGGAATTGTTCACTTATTTTAAAGTGTGACTTCTATATAAAGTTTAAAATAAGTGAACAGTTCATGTGTAGTTAGTATATACATACAGTCACAGTCAGAAATAAAATTTTCTTGGAAAACCAGCACTTTATAGAAATGTAATAACTCTTCCCCTGTTACACACGAGAGATACATGATGTCCTGTATGTATATAGTAACTACACATGAA
>JAOUQW010000049.1:4213232-4225776 GCA_028565825.1 Olivaichthys viedmensis | reverse complement strand
TGCAAGTCTTTAGGGTATCCATATGAATAGAGAATCCACAACAAGAGGTGAGTCAGAAGTTCAGAGAGCTCCAGATGTCAGCCTTGCCAGATAGGACCATGGTCACCGTGGTGACGGAGATGCTAGGAGACCCTTCTGGAAAGTAATTATGCCTTCATGTAATTTATTTTCAGTAAAATGTTCGTATGCACCCTGATATTACTTAAAAACAGTGTGTATACATTTTTACAGAGAAAAAGATTGCAAAAAATGTTAATGATGTTATTACCAAACTTTGACCTTTACTCTAAATAAGCTAGCTGGCTATGGAGTAGCCTGCCATTTGATAAAAATGATGACTTTTACTTATTTAAAGTTAATTAAGGAAACTGAAAGTGAACCTGAAGGTAGGGAACTAAAATGTGCCCCCTAAAAAAAGTGTGCATGATGTGCGTGGCTGAAGAGCAGTAACTGTTCTCCACACACATAAAGACAAATGTAAGTTTTTTTTTGTGACGCAGACAACGCGTTCTTTAAAAAAAAACGTTCAATGTTTTATTCACAAAAGGCACCTCTAAGATAGAAAAGACTCTAAATAAAACACGCTTCTGCTCCTAGTAAACCGACGGTTTACTAAATAGTGACATTACCAGTATACAGCCTACAGCAAGCCAGACGTTCTGTGTTTTTCAGTGAGACAGGGCTGAATAGGCTACCGCACAACCTTCCATCAAAAGTATATTTTTGTTTTCTTTTTTGTAACTTTCTCCGTTATGCCGTGTCTATGCAAAGCAGCTACAGGAGCTACAAGCTGACAAGCCCTAATAAACTAAACAGGTCCATTATATATTTACTCACGCAATAGCCTGCAACCATTAACATTCAAATTTACAAAAGACACTATACAAGAAATAGGTTTATATGATTTTACAAGCTACATAGACATATTGGCCACTTTATTAGATACACGTACCCAGTAGGTCATTTTGTAGGTCCACAACTACTGACTGTAGCTCATCTCATGTCAAGTGAGCTTTATTGTCTTTCCTCTTATCACAGACAGATGTAATTTTAGGAATGAGACGTAGTTCATTATAAACAGTGAAAAGTCAATGAATACAATAAATACAAATCTCACAGCAAAAACACTACATGACCAAGAAAGGCTGGCCACTGTGTGATGAATGTGCTGTTGCTCTGCACAATGTGTCAGCCCATATCTACCCCATCCATCAATAGAAAGGGACCTCCATAGGACCCCTGCTGAGCAGATATCATTTGGGTGGTGGATCATTCTCAGCACAGCAGTGACACTGACAGTGTGCGTGGCGCTGCTACGAATGTATTGGGCGCAGTAGCACACATGTTGCCACATAGTTAACCGCAGGTGGTGTACTAGTTTGCGGTTTCGCATGCCCCGCCATAATCACTTTAAAATAAAATAAAGAAAACATTGATGTAATTGCTGTTGTCCTAACCCGGTCCACATACAGCTCGGTGTAATTGAATCGAATGGCAGGCGCGCCACCTGGCGACGCGCAGTTACGCGCACTCTATAGCGCAGTGCCGGAGGAGCGCGCGGTCAGATTCCAGCGCTAGTTTCACGTGGAGCACGAGCGACAGACACCGCGACTTCTCCCCCCCGTTATTCCGTCTCTGGTTTGCTCTTGAAGCCACCGGATTAGAGCGATGTAAACCGACTTCACACTCCACGCAAGTTGTGCCGCGCGCGGTCTTATGGAGACAGGAGAGGTATGAGCTTTAATGCTTCCCACTTCATTTGTTGCACTTTGGCTCGTGCGGCAGCGAAAACAAGCCAGCCGATGTTCTTACTGCATCTGAGTGGACGGATATTGAGCATTTGATTTCAATAATGTTTCGATTTTTCACTTTAATTGCGTTTGATCGTGTTAGTCAGTGCGTATTTACACTTTTTTTTTCAAACCTATCACACTCAATGTGGATATAGGGGTTAGAAAAATAATTAGTGCGTGCACTTTGTATGCTAAAACGAATGACAGAATTGTTCTGAGCTTTACACTGAATTGTACTGCAGTCATTCCCCGGAACTATGCATGGTTTACGCATGGCTCATTTGTAATTATACATTTTTTTTCTTCTAATTGTGCGTTGAATTACTATTTGGTGACTGGAAGTGGTCTGGAGCTGCATATTGCTTTTGTAAGCAGTGTGTAAGGATGGACTGCTGAATTGGATTAGTGTAGAAGTGAAGGATGCGCCTCAGTACACCTCAGCTGTGGACTGGACTGGACCATGCAAGGATCTGATAAAAAAAAATTGAACCACAGATTCATGTTTGGGGAAAATATCAATGAGACGAGAGAAGAAATGCGGAAAAGTAGCCTAACATCCACAAATCAGAGGGTAAGTCAGTTGGGTGATGGGAAAGTTGACTTAAAAATGGGATTCTGTTGCATAGTTATTCCACTTTTTCTGTTCTTTTCTTGCTCTCCCTCAGTACCTCTTTCTCTGTCTGTCTTTCTCACTGTTTAATTTTTATATTGAAGCAATGGCTAGCAGCCTAAATGATTTCTCCCTAAGAGGTACAGTATAAACACCGACCCTTCAATATATATTTTATAAATGCCTTGAGGCACTAAAAGCCCTTACCACGTCTCCACTCATGTGTAATGAACCCTGGGTTGACTGATTGACCACATTTGTGTTGACAGTGGATCTTGCTGAGGTTCAAGTTCAGTGACTTACAAAACATGCAAACAGCTGAAGGCGCAGAGATACAAAGCACCTACCGAATCTGCACAGATTCATAACCTGAAAGACTAGAGATTAATGCTAGTTTGTCCAGGTGCTAGAGTGGTCTAGTCTAGCTGGTAACAAAAAAGACAATTTCAAACCGAAGTGCATAAACAATAATACAAATGAGTTCCAAAACCCAGAAGTAATATAAAAAGCAATAAAAAAGTGCAGAGAAAACACAACAATAACACAGGAGACCTTCAGCAACTGAAACAGCAAAATCTTGCGTTACGAGCATGCTTAGACCTCAGAGAAGGACATGCCAGGCGCCCTAGAGTTGAAGATCTGCGTTGCCGTGCAGGTGTGTAGTTTTGAACCAGGGTGCATAGATAATGTGGTGCAGAGCCCTTTGCTGCAACCAGGACATAGGCGAGCAGCAGCATTCTGAATGCTCTACAGAGAAGATTGCATATGATGGGAGACTAGCAAGAAGAGAGTTGCAGTAGTCGGGTCTAGAAATAACTGTTGCTTGTATAATATGTTTAGCAGATATTCTGATGTGAAGAAGAAATCTGCATGATCTGGTGGTTGATGTGATGTGATGTGATCGGAGAAGTTACGCCTGTTGTCTAAAATCCCACCAAGATTCTTAGCCGTGTGTGCTGGACTGTGAGGGTGTCGATGGTGATTGACAGGTCCAGTAGAGGGGAGTTCTTTGGCGGTAGGTATATCAGTTCAGTTTTGTCAAGGTTGAGTTTCAAATGATGGGTTGTCATCCAGGAAAAGATGTCAGAAAGGCAGACCGATATCGTTTGAGAAACTTGGGAGGTGGATGGAGAGATGCAGTGGGGTTGTGTTATTAACGTCCAGCAAGGTTATCTATTGGGCTCCAGCAGGGTTGTGTATTGGGGTCCAGTGAATTTACGTTGTTGGGGTCCAGCGGGCTTGTATTGTCAGTGTCCATTTGGGTTGTGGTGTTGGGGTCTAGCAGGGTTTTGTTGTTGAGCTTCAGCATAGTTGTGTTGTTGGAGTCCAGCGGGGTTGTGGTGTTGGGGTCTAGCAGGGTTGTGTTGTTGAGCTTCAGCATAGTTGTGTTGTTGAAGTTCAGCGGGGTTGTGGTGTTGGGAACCAGTGGGATTATGTTGTTGGGGTCCAGTGGGGTTGTGTTGTTGGGTTCCAGTGGAGTTGTGTTATTGGTGTCCATTTGGGTTCCGGTGTTGGGGTGTAGCAGGGTTGTGTTGTTGAGCTCCAACATAGTTGTATTGTCGGAGTCCAACGGGGTTGTGGTTTTGGGAACCAGTGGGATTATGTCGTTGGGGTCCAGTGGGGCTTCTGTCATTGGGTTCCAGAGGGGTGCGTTATTGGGGTCCAGCAGGGTTGCGCTGTTGCACCCAGGTTCATTTCTGGTGGCTTAGGCTTAGGGTCACATACATTCTGGGCTGCAGTGTAGGTGTGTAACCCTAATGGTACTCGGATACAGTGGGTTTGTATTGTTGTTCCAGTGCGGTTGTGTTACGATTCAGTGGGGTTGTGTTACGATTCAGTTGAGTTGTGTTATGATTCAGTGGGGTTATGTTACGATTCAGTGTGTTGGGATTCAGTGGAGTTGTGTTGGAATTCAGTGGGGTTGTTTTAGGATTCAGTGAAGTTGTATTGGGATTCAGTGGACTTATTTTGGGATTCAGTGGAGTTGTGTTACGATTCAGTGGGGTTGTGTTAGGATTCAGTGGAGTTATGTTGGGATTCAGTAGAGTTGTGTTACTATTCAGAGGAGTTATGTTGTGATTCACTGGAGTTGTGTTGGGATTCAGTGGAGTTGTGTTGGAATTCAGTGGAGTTGTATTGGGATTCAGTGAAGTTGTGTTAGGATCTAGTGGAGTTGTGTTCGGATTCACTAAAGTTGTGTTGGGATTCAGTGGGCATGTGTTGTCGGTGTTCATTTGGCTTGTGGTGTTGGGGTCTAGCAGGTTTGTGGTGTTGGGAACCAGTGGGATTATGTCATTGGGGTCTAATGGGGTTGGGTCATTGGGTTCCAGAGGGGTGCGTTATTGGGGTCCAGCAAGGTTGCGCTGTTGCACTCTGGTTCATTTCTGGTGGTCCTTGGCTTAGGCTTAGGGTCACACCGATTCTGGGCTGCAATGTAGGTGTGTAATCCTAATGGTACTCGAATACAGTGGGTTTGTATTGTTGTTTCAGTGGGGTTGTGTTATGATTCAGTGGAGTTGTGTTACGGTTCAGTGGAGTTGTGTTATGATTCAGTGTGTTGGGATTCAGTGGAGCTGTGTTAGGATTCATTGGAGTTGTGTTGGGATTCAGTGGACTTGTGTTGGGTCCCAGTGGAGTTGTGCTGTTGGGTCCCAGTGAGGTTGTCTTATTATTGTGCTCCGGTTTATCTAAGATATTTATTTGGCAGCTCTCCAAGTTTTCTTGGCTTTTAAGCTCACATGACTGCAAATATACTATCCCTGTCATTCAGCTCTCTCCTGCTCTCTTTCTCGCTTTCTCTCTCATGGTGACTTTGAGTGAGTGTCATTTCCATAGTGCTTGTTCAGCTAAATGCTTGGTGATCTGAGAGCTTCACCTCTAATGTGATGTCACTGAAAGCCAGAGGGGTGATTGATGCTTCTGTCTCCTAAGTTGGGTTGTAATGCACCATAGTGCCTTATGCACACACACAGACACACACACACTAGGGCTGTCCTCAACTAAGGCCAATAAATAAATGAAATAGTAACGGAAAACAGGGACACTATAGAACGTGAAATTACTTTGCACCTTAAATGGAAGCTTTTATTATATATTAAATATGTTATTGAGTGCATTTTCATTACCATTTATAAACATTACACATGTTCTAAATCTCTGTAAAAAAAGAGTCTATTAAATGGCCATGTGATAACCTAGGCTACAGCGTACCTATTGGTTAATTAGGACATTTATTTTATACTCTAAACATCGAAACATCTCGAGGGATCGACCACCTTCCCCAGCGCACCCAGGGAGCGGAGCGATGACGTCCTCTGCCGGGGCCGGAGGCAGGGCGTCGTCGTTGACCCCGAGATGGTGAGCCTCTGGAGGTTCTCTGTGAGCTGGTCCCTCGCGACGTCAGTGAATGCCCTCTGCAGTGTCAAGAACCAGGGCGACGCCCTCTGCAGTGTCAGGGGCCTGGGGTTCACCCTCTAAGGTGTCTGGGGCCTGAGGTATGCCTTCTAAGGTGTCAGGGGCCTGAGGTATGCCTTCTAAGGCGTCAGGGGCCTGGGACACGCCCTCTAAGGCATCTGGGCCCTGAGGTATGCCTTCTAAGGCGTCAGGGCCTGAGGTACGCCCTCTAAGGCATCTGGGAACTCGGATACACCTCATGCGGCGTCAGAGAACTCGGATACGCCTCCTGCAGTGTTAGGGAACTCGGACACACCTCCAGGTGTGACCTCGGCAATCGTCAACAGCCCCCCCCCCCCGAAATTTTTTTTAGGGGAAAAAAATGATCCGCTCCTGGGAGGCTTGAGAACTGGGCTGTCTTGGTGCTGAGCGGTTTCTGTGGCTGATTTCTGTGGCGCTGCAGGGCTGCCCTCTTCTCTCTCTGGTAGCGAGATCGGTTGCCGGGGAATTCGGCGTGGAAGAGCGACCGGGGGGGCGGCTGGCCGTGGCTGCTGCCGGCTGTGCGGCACGATCGGATGCTGTGGATATCGGTGTAGAGCCATGATCGAGGGGGGCGGCAGGCGGTGGCTGCTGCAGGCTCGGCAGTGTTGCGTGGAGACCGCAATGCTGACAGCGATGAGGAACTCGCCTCTCCGCCAATGCTCGCTGAAATCCAGCGACAGGTCGCAGCCACTTGTTTCAGCGGGAGCGAGCTGCCGCTTTGCGGCGAATGCCGTGCTGATGGCGTTCAGGAATTCGCCCCTCCAATGATGCTTCGTGAGTTCCGCCCGCAGCTCCTCCAAGCGGGTTGCCTCCAGGGTGATGGGGTTTCCAGGACGGGTTTCCTCTGGAAGATGGTCCACCGGAGCGGGTGCTGCATTAGCGGGCTTCCGCCTCCGCCGTTGGCATTGTGGCAACATAATGGACATTTATTTTATACCAAAGAGTTGTTGTAAGTGTATGACTTTTGTTCTAGCTCTGGCAAAGACAGATCGGCTTAGATCAGATATTTCTGAGGGTAAGGAGTTAAATTGAAGTATGATTTATTTGTTAGCCAGGTAGCCAGACAACCTAAGTTAGAACTCAAGACTGTTCAAAGATGACAGAGATGACAGTCCTGTAAAAACGGCTTTAATTCTTCATTCCGTATATTCTGCAAGCTGAGAAATCCTGCTTTTTATCTATTTCATATGAGATCACACATTTCAAGAGTACCATTTACACTGACTGTAGATTTTGTTGTCAATGCGGTTAGACCCTGGCTGGAACAATAAAGCGAGCCATAACGCTGTCAATCAAATCAAAATCAGTACAACAGACGGCTGCCACAGAGACGTGTATTTATTAAGACTCAAAGCCATGTTGTTTTTGTCAGAGCTGTTGTGCTGTTTTATAGTGTGAAAAAATCTTCATGAAGATAAAATACGTCTTTTTTGATGTAGTGTGATAATGGAAAGCTGCTGTCATGGCAAATTCAGACATTGTTTGCAACTGTAAAAAAAGAGTGTTATACATGCACATCCTTTGTGTGCTGTTAATTATTATTTATTAGCAACAGCACTTTTGAGTGTGTTGTTTTAGCTGATAATATTTAACAGAAATGACTTGTCTGCATACTTCTACTTTTCTGATGTTTAAAAAACTGAATATTACTGCATTTTACTTTTTTCTCTTCAATCTGATTGTGGTATGATTTGCCAAGTCCTTATTGTGATGAAAATCTGTTCTCAGTTTTCTTACCAAATAGAGGTAATAAATGGATAAATTAATAAATGAACGTAGACCCAATTTTCTGTACCCTGTGCTGATGTGAGTCCTTCTCTAGAGTTCATATAAATGTCATAATAAAGGAAGTGTAATATTTAGTTGTTGTTGGGCAATATTAATTTTGATAAGGTTTGGTCAAGTTTTCATTAAATGCCAATATTTACACACCCGATTAAGCATATGCCAATAATTGTTTATTCGATATGTAGTGATAAACAACACACATTATAGTTATTGTACAAACTTCAAATACCATCACTATTCCTGTGTTCCATTCGGGAGGAGGCTTGCTAGGTAGGCTGTAGAGGATGCACAATAATATCAGAATCTTATCGATATCGGCATACAATTGCTGAAAAAAATTATTCGCATTAGACCGCTGCATAAACTTGATTGATAATTCAAAATATTTGTTGAAGCATTTTACTGTATTCTGGAAGAACAGAACGTTTAGGCAATGCTGCTTTATCTTAATTTAACTTTGTATGTTTTGAATTGTTATTATTATTTATTATTTAAGACCAATTAGTTAGTCAGATGTAGTTATGGTTTTAATGCTTGGCCTGTAAAAAACTAAAATGAAAAAATAACAAATGAAAACTGCTGCTATGCTGCTATCCCATTCTTCCTGTCAGACACTGTACATTACGTATGTTTGTATTGTTCGACTCTGGAGAAGATTACATTCATTTGTAACTGGTTCAGCTCTGCACCATGCTGCTCGTCTGAAGCACTCGGGTTCTGAGAGGCTTCGCAAGGCTTTGTTTTCATCTCGCCTCAGTTCTTTATGATGTGCGAGGCAGCCAAGTGTTGAATCTGAGACGGCTTCCTGCTAATGGGGTCATCAGGCGCAGCGTAAACAGCAGTCCTTTGTTATTTCTCGTTTTATCGGATATTTTGTTAGGAAGTCTTCCAGATGTTCCTGTGACTCGAGCGGCCCCGTTTGCACACACGGTGTGTTTGGTGAGCTTGGCAAAAGTGTGCTGTTGGTTTGGAGCCGCTTGGTTTTGTATATTTTGAGTTCTCATCTTAACCTAGTGGTCTTAAATTGGCATAATATGAATATGATTTTCTGCTGCATGAGCTGTTTAAAAGTGCAGTTTGACGTTAAGTGCTCATCAGCTAATCTTTTTTTAAAACTACAATACGTGGAAGACACTTAATATGCTTAGTTGTATTCTTATTGTCTTACATTACATAACACCTTATGCAAGTGAACTTGAAATTTAAGCACCTGCAGTTAAACTAAAAATGGAAGTTTCTCACTCAAGTTTCAGGCTCTGTTCACCAATTAAAATTGCATTACTGCATTAGTGGGGTCGGAAGTACAGAACGGCTCGTTGGAGCCACTCAGCTGTTTAAATTCTCATTGCCTCTAAGTTAAATAACGTATTTCTTATGCCAGAGTCTCCAGAGACTGCTGCATTTGATTTTAATAGTCATACACTAGTTTGGTCTGTACTGTATTGTGGGTAGGGGGATATGATAAAAAAAAAAATCCCACTACACACATTTTCATGATACACAATAAATATCACAATATTTAGTTTTGCTGACATTTACAAAATACGTTACAAAGTACAAAATGCATCAGCAAAGTGCATCAGCAAAGTGCTACATTTACATAAGTGATTGAGCGAAAAAATAACCATTTTAATTACATTTTTATATTTCTAGCAATGATCAGAAGTACAAGTTAAAAAAAAGATTTTTTTTTACATTTATAATAAATACAAATATAGAATAAATATAATAAATAGAGAACGATGATATAATGGACCAACATCCAATCAGTTGCTGTGCAGGTTTATTTTTTAATTAAACTTTTAATACCAACAACATTTGGAATAGACTCAAAAGACCATTTTGTCATATTGTTCACCCCAAACAATGAATTGTAGCACAGAAATCATTGTAAAAGAATCAATTACTGTGTAATGTGTGCATGTGTCTATATATATATTTTCAGATGTGAGACACCACTGAGATTTCATTCATATGTGTATATTTTCAGATGTGAGACACCATGGAGATTTCATTCAAAGCCACAGACAAATCATTAAGTATGTGCAAAAATGTGTATAGTGTATTCAGACATTTAGGCTTGTTAAACAGTTTCCTGATCCTCCTGTTTAATGGCTGCTACAAGCAATCAGATCAAGAACCACATCAGCACTTTAAAGAATGAATTATCATATGCTGAGTCAAGGTGACGATGTTGATGAGAATGCAGGTGAAATATGTCACTCACTCATGACGTTCACTCAGGTGACGTTAATTCACTGTCAGCCATGTTGAGCTTTTATTAAATAATTAATGTGGTCTAGCAAAAACAAAGCTTACTTTTGTATTCCAAAGCTAGAAATTAAACACTAAAGGAACTAAAATATTCATAGCATTTATAACCTGAAGCCTAACTGTAATCTCTTCAACTTTAGAATTTTTTAAACCATTTAAACCTGAATCTGAAATTAAAGGAAGACTTCACAGAGAAATGTTAACATAGCTCATGACTAATGACAGCCTATGGGGACCTGTTAGCCTGATTGCAAACTGGACGTTACCGACTTTCATTCATTATTAGAGTTTTTGGGTGAAGTGTTGGGAACATGGATGTGACCTAGAAATCCGACTGCTATCTCAAATATTTACAGTGCTAGATGGAGAATTTTATTCGCAACACCAAATCTATCTATTCATTCAGGGACGGATTCTGTTTTATAATGAACAAAGTTAAAGGTGCAAAATGTTCACAAAATTCTATACACGTATTCATCACCTGGGTACACAATGGAATTCCAGAAGAGAACAATAATCTTCCGCAAGTTTTATGATTGAATAATTGTCCTGGAATAATAGGATTTGCGAGGTGTGTGTGTGTGAGAGAGAGCGAGAGAGAGAAAATGAATTGGCTTGTCAAGGTGTGAATAACATTCGCTGGTGCTGGGACAGCTGTGTGCCTGACTGATTCCAGGGCAAAACGCTGGAGTAAATCTCACTGATTTAAGCCATTATTATTCGCTCGGCCCTGAATGCCACTCCTTAAATAGACTTACCCTTTAAGCAAAAATGCAAGATTTATAACGTTATTCGGCAAGGCTATTTGCCCAATGTGGAAAATAATCTTCAGCACCAAAAGATTTTAATTTCGAGAAACACTCAACGTTTAATCATCAGCGACATGAAAACAAAGGGGAAAAAATGACAAACTCTCAGGTTAATCCATCCTGCAGAAGTGACGCCACCTGTATGGATGACGCTAAGAGTGTTTAGCATAATTTAAAACACAAGTCACTTAGTAACATAACAGTGAACTGAATTTAATATGGAAGAAAAATGGTGGACTTTTACATGATGCTATGTGTCGCCCAGAAAGGCAAGAGTTAGCATAATATTTCACTCATCTAGTCCTGAGCTGTTTGTGTTAGCCACTGTCCTTTGCGCCTGTCTGCCATTTAGTGCCTGCCAGGCTTTATTTGGGTTAAATGGGTCTTTGACTGGTCGTTTATTTCAGCTGACAGCTTTGACAGGCCATAAGTGTGAATCGGGCCTGATGTCGCGAGGCTCTTTCATAGCCAGAGTCCTGCTACGTGAAACACAAACACAGTAACTGAGGCCTTGCAGCTAGCAAATATCAAACATAAACTTTAGGTACTTGGGGCTCCTGTGGTGACACTGGGCACCAAGAGTAGGTTTTAAAACGGACATTTTACAACCTTAAAGTAAACAGACCAGGAAGCATAGTTATGATACTGTGGGTGATACACAGGTCATGTACTTCAGTAAACTAGCAGACCTCGTCTGCAGTGGTTTAAAGTACCCCTGAACTCAATAAAGTACACAAAAAAAGATAGCTTATTCTGATTACTTAGATTGGTGTTTGGGTTAAATTAGTTAAAACAATGCAAAAGTCAGATTTATCTATTTAAAATAGGGACTTCCATAAAAATCTGATTCGAGGGTCTGGCGTTTCAGCTCAGTTAGCACTGTCACTATAGAATAGAAAGCTTATTTATTGTCACATGTGCAGTACAGTGAAATTTGATTCTTCACATATCCCAGCATGTTGGTGAGCTGGGGTCAGAGCGCAGAGTCAGCTATGATACAGCCCCCCTGGAGCAGGGAGGGTTAAGGGCCTTGCTCAAGGGCCAAACAGTGACAGTTTGGGAGAGCTGAGGTTTGAACCCACAATCTTCTGATCAGTAGTCCAGCGCCCTAACCGCTGAGCCACCACTGCCCTAAGTAAGCTCCATGGCTTTGGACCCATCTCTTTTGAGATTAGAGGATGACGTGGAACCTGGAAACATTTAGCCACAGAATCTAAATGCTAAGCTAGCGGGGCCTGCTACCTAATTTAGCTAATGTTAGTGATTAACATAATTTTGGAAGTTATGGTGCATTTTAAAATGGGAATATGACTAAGAATATGACAATGTAAATCGAAAACTCAGATACTGAAATACTTGTGTTTACTTGTAAAAAAAAATTGTTTACTAGGAGTTATCTAGTGGGAAGTTAAATTGCTAGCTAACTTAGCTAGTGTTAGTGATGGGTGTCATGTTATATTTTGACAAGTTTGGATACTGTTAAATAAATCACTGAGAATATGATGATGTAATTCAAGACTCCAATTCTAAAATCCTGCTCATGTCGACCTGTGACAAAAGTGGGCTAGTTCACTAGCAGTTAGCTAGCCATCCAGCTAACTAACTAGCTAAAGTTAGTTATTAACAAAATAATTTTGATTGTCATTATATACTTTGACAGGTTTGCCTGCCTGAAATCGAGACTCAGATACTAAAATCCCATTCATGTCTACTTCAAGTTCAAGTTCAAGTTCAAGTAGGTTTTTATTGTCATTTCAACATATACCTCGTATACATTTAAATGAAATGTCGTTTCTACAGGACCATGGTGCAACACGCAACGATACAGCAGCACG
>JAOUQW010000049.1:4170393-4185343 GCA_028565825.1 Olivaichthys viedmensis | reverse complement strand
GTTGGTACAAGCGTATAGTAAATAAGAGTCCTGGGATGAGCACACGATAGGCTTCATGATTACAGCTGCAGTCCGTAAGTATTTTGAAACACTGCTGCACAATCGAGCCATAAAAAAAAACATCGGCATTCGGTAAATTGATATGTGAAGGATGCGTCAGTAAATTTCCCAGAGACTTGACGTGCTCCATATCCATCTGCGCTCCATTATGTAAGAACCCATTATAGCTGTTGGTAAACAGGAATGTAAATAAGATTGCCATGCTGTTATAAAAATCCAATTTATCTGATGCGCTGTAAAAATCTCTTCAGAGAGTACGCATGTTTAATGGTGAAGGATCGCATCTAAGAGCGTATATGTGTGATAACTAAAAGGTATGCATATATTTCAGCTCTTGATTCACTGCTCCATCATGTGCATACGACTATAATTGGTTTTAAATTAAAGGAAGGTAAGCGCATACGCAACAGCAGCAAAGAGCAAGCAGACTGAGGACATGTTGGACTGTGTTGTTGGATTGGGCAAATGGAACTGGCTAATGCAATCTTTCTGCTTATTTTTTTTAACATCTGTAAGCTTTTTACTAATTTGACCAGAGTGCTGTGAGGAAAACCACTAGTTTTGTAATAACAAGAGTTACAGTAATAAATGTAAATCCCTCCCTCTGACGTAAAACCCCAGCAGTATCTTCTGCATCCTTAAGCCTTTAAGCCTCATGGAGGTAAATGTTGGTTTGTGGACAACAATCTGCAAGTAGAAATTATTTGTGACTTTCCAATGTCTACATGAACTTCACTATAATTTCTCCCCTTTCAATGTAAAGTGGGTGGGGCTAATCTTGGGCAAACTGTGTAAGCTTTAACCTCACCAGTCACGATGTTGTTTGTTCCTCCAACAAAACTTTCAGTTTACGCTTGAACTGACACTCTGAGTCTGAGCGATCTAGTAAGTGAATATAACACACAAGTTTGATATCATACAAATATTTTACACTACGTTCCCTGGGACTTTAAGTTTTAGGGAGTCTGTGAATCAGTAGTGCTTTAAGCAGTGATAACAAAAAACATGTTTTTAAAATTATTCTGTAAGGACAAAAAGTGCTTTACATATAAAAAGCTAAACATGGTATTCATGATAAAGCTCATTAATGGAAAAAAAAATTCCATATATGAAAATGACCATGTTGCTCTGTGTTCATTGTGTTTCTACTTATGATGGTTTACAATGATATGTAATTTGCACCGCTCAGCTTTATGCTGTCTGATCAACGCTTCTCCTGTTCTGTATAGTACAGTGCATTGAGTGTAGTTATCTGCACTTACAGCACCTGTGTGTTTTTATTGTGCTGCACTTTGTTTTACTAAAACGTTCCAGTATTGTACACTGTTCTCACGTTGTCACACTATCTGCACTCTATGTAGTCTTGTGTACGTAGCACCTGTGTTGTCTTATATGTTGCATCATGATTCTGGAGAAAATATATTTTATCCCACTGGAGGATGACAGTAAAAATGAACTTCACTGCACTTACAGAACAGCAGGAGCAGAAAAACGGTTGATCAGACGGCATGAGTGTGTGAAGCTGAGCAGACTGTGCAAATCACATGCACACTCTTAGAAAAAAAGGGAAAACTTTTCCGGATTGTCTCTCTGGACCCTACAATAGAAGGTTTTCCTTTCAGAGAGAGATCCAAGTTGAACCCCTTAGGAAACTAAGAGCCATTAACTATTCTAAGAACCCTTTTATCCAAGAGTGTAATTGAAAGCCATCAGTAGCAGCATATAAAGTAAAATATTAATTATATATTAACTTTACAAAATACCGAAAATACAAAAATGCCCAAATTTTGTTATGAAGGGTCGGGCAATCTGTTACAGAGAATCTGATTAGGGAGGCTTGAGTTCAGTGCTGCCTTAAGCATATTTGATTCACAAACTGTGCTAGAATGTAGAGTTTTGATATTTATAACTTTTACAAAACCTCCAATGGCAAGTTTTGGAAAATTAATAAAAATGTTACAAAAAACGAACTGCCAGATTATGGCAAGAGTCTTTGATGCTAAACCTGGTGAGATCTTGTCAGCTGAAGATACGGATTGAAACTCGCAGGAGCGTCAGCGATGGTGACGTAGATGATTTATTTATGCACTATGACACTTTCCAGCCTTTTGAGCCTTCATTTAAAATTCCATTTAGTGCGAACATCCTGAGGGTGAGTCACCTTAAGATCAAGTTACTTTGAATCTGCTGTTTGCAGTGTTGTGATATTACGGCTGGGTGTTATCTCCTATGATGCAGGTGAGTAATCCAATTTTCATCTAATCAGTTCATGAGTCTCCCACAAGAGTCACTTGACTCAGGCTGGGGAGAAAGGGAGAGGACTATTATTATTATTATTATTTTTAGATTACTTAAAATTAATTAAAATGTATAAATGTCTAGAACTTTAAATAATCTCAATATTAGCTACATTGCGTACATTCAAGATGTTTTTTCTTGCTAAAATATGATTTTTTGCAGTGAAGGATGCTCAATCTCTAAAATACTGTATCTAGTCGAGTTGATCATTCTATGTAGGAAACATGTTATGTAGTTTTTGTAAATCTCTGGTAATGATCTTAAACGGGTAGGAATTAATGAACTAAAGCTAGGGATGTGATGATATACTGGTATAAGGAAATCTAAAATAGATAACCCTTAACTTTGTTATAGTGTTATATACTATATAATAACAGCACACGGAAATGACATTTTCGTCACCTACATTTAAGAACCAGGTACAAATCAGACAAAATGGTATTTCTGCTTTGTTTTGATAAACTATTGAAGGCTAAGAGCAATCCCCTTAACAAGTCCATGAAAAAAAAAAAATTCTAGGGGTGTCTCTAACCAAATAATTTGAAATTTGCACAGCCGCTATTTGCTGCAGTTAAGTAAAGAAAAATGTCCAGCTAGATAGTTATTAAGACAAAAATAAACCATGACAGGGCAACTGTGACCCTGAGATGAAGCGAAGCCAGTTGGCATTATCCCGCTTATAGCATGGCTATTTACCAAAGGACTCATTAACTTGGAACATATGATTGATTTGAAATTATTTCATGAACTGGTTACAAACATCTGCTAAGAACCAATACACAACAATCAGTAGATACTACACAGCAGCCTAGCAGGACATGTATTATGGCACAAGATGCTGCTGTGTACTTAACAAGCTAATGTCGGCACTACACTTTTGGTAAAAAAAAAAAAAAAGGTTTGCAACTAGCACCAATTTTCAGTTTGTTTGTTCAGGGGAACCCTTAAAAGTTCTATGTAAAACTCTACAACAGAGGGTGTCCCGAAAAGAGACAGTTACAAGTGCAATCCCTTTACGAACCATTTTTTCTAAGAGTGTAGTAGCCTGTAACAACAGTGGCCAACTTAGTGTTACATTCAGTGTTCGAATTGTAAATAAAATGTCAAGGGGGGTAGTAAATTCAAACAACAGGGGACCCACCAGTCTTACCATGATGGACTCCAAAAATCTAGCTGTGCAGGAAAAATCCACATGAACCAGTTAGCCAGCCAGCCTACTAATGTAATATCTAATGTAATTCATTTGACATAGCATAATTGAATACAGTCCCAGAGTATTATAAACTCAAATTGACTGTTTTGTTACCTCCAGACATCTGTCACTGGTCAATGCTGGTTATCATACCTGTTTTCTTTTTTGTTTTGTTTTTAAAAGAACAAAGTGCACAAATCTTTGTTCGCTTTGTATTTTCTAAAGATTAGAACTACGACATAGTACCAATGAAAACTGTGTATTTCTACATAACCACCTCCTAAGCAGAAGCACACGTGCTTTGCACCAATAATAACTTGTTGGTTTGACATGAACTCCCGACACAATGACATGGTGTGTAAAATCATGAATGGACTTTGATAGACAGATCGATAACAGCCTTAACCCAAAGGGGGTGGGAAGTTATACATAATTATATCATATATATTATATACAATATCTGATTATGTGGTTATTGTACTGAACATTTTTTATGCCATTGCACCCCTGTTTCAAGCAATATACTGCTGCTGTATTCGTTCTGCCCTGTTGGTGGGTCCTTTTGGATAGAGACATATTCTTTCATTTGGAGAGGACTATAAGAGAACCCAGTGTAGTGTGTGAAATAACAATGCAGTGTGTTCTTGCGTGTCGACACCACAGAACAGCCGGTGGAAGAAGGCAGCATGGAGAGCTGGCAGAGTGTGAAATCAGCGCTCTGAACCTAATCACAGTGGTGATGTGCACCGGCCCTTAATCAGAAGTCACAGTGTTTGTGTGTGTTTGTGTGTGTGTGTGGGTGTGTGTGTGTGTGTTTGTGTGTCTTTCACAAACAGCAAATGCCAAGGCACTGAAATCACTTTAAAACCACACTTTTCTAAATCTTTGGAGCAATTTATTATTATTATTATTTTTAATATATACGGATTGCATATATAATAATCTATCAGAAGCTAAAATGTATGTAATTTAATGAGTTCCTAGTCTTTGTTGTCCTTCATCCATTTATGCATATGTCCATCCATCCATCCATTCATATGTCCATGCATCCATCCATTCATATGTCCATGCATCCATCCATTCATATGTCCATCCATCCATCCATCCATCCATATGTCCATTCACCCATCCAGCCATATCAAGCATATACATGTCTTGTTTTTATTGTAGATAACCTCCCAAATCAAGAGAATGTTAATACGCCCACTGTGGACATTTTTTAAACATCCAGACAGATGCATCTTTCTTCTCCAGTTAAATAAGAGAAATCTCCTGTTGCTTCCATACCACAGACAGCCATTATTGACAGTCTTGAGACTTATTTTTCACTTTATTAGCATTCTAGACACAACGAGGCACTCTGACACAAACCGACAACAGTTTGGTCCTCGCCTAAAGCCATGGGAGCACTCCTGGCTCTGCTGCTCTGAATAATGTTGATTACAGAGAGCCATTATAAAAAAAAAACCTACTTGAACTTGAACTTGAACTACAGCAGCTTTGGAAACTACAGAAATAGCATGAAACTTCCGTAAAATCCATCCTGATTGTTTCAGACTTGAAGTGATATCGAACTCAGGAACTAAAGCTCCAGACAAAAATATAGATGATGATGATTTCCTTGAGCAAAATAGTATTGTCTCTGTGTCTGTACTCATCAAATTATCGACACATTTAAACGCAACAACACAGCGATTTTATCAAAACAGCCAGTCAAGGAAATCACCACTTATATTTTTTGTCTGGAGCTTTAGTTAGAGTCTGATGTTGTTTTAGGGTAAAATATCACTTTAATTGATGTGATAATAGAGACAAATAATGTGTTTCCTGAGACTGAGAGGGAGTTGAACAGATGGCGCGACTATATAATGTTGGGCAACTTTATTACGAAGAAATGAATAAAACGGAATCCATTATGTAATTTAGTTTGCATATCTCCTGCATATACTCCTGGGATGCATGAATGCTGTTAGCCGGTGCTTGATTTTCTACACTGTGGGCTAATCTGATATTTGGCGGTGATTGGAGAAGCTGGTGGAAGCACATTTGAGTTAGATAAGAGGGGATGTCTCACACATTTTAGAGGACTTTGGGAAGGTTTTAATAAAACATTTTTCTTCACTCTGACTCTTCCTTAACTCCTATTTGTCATTCAGCATGGAAGAAAAAGTCTATAGGTGACACAGAACCAAGTTTATGCATTAACCAGTAGTTGAGGCTTGTTAATAATCAGTAATTTGGTGCATTTGGGTTAACACTGATGTATCTGTATACTGTAGATATTTAGAGCAGTACATAGGCACACACACTCCCCTGTTCACAGCCCAGTTTTCTTGATGACTAGTGTGTTGGTAGTAACAACCTTATAGTTGTATGAGTCTGTGTGTTTACCATTGATTTGGCCATTATATAATACAATGAATCACATTGGCCTAAGCTCTCTGTGTGTAGAGAAGAGTTTTGCTTGCGTGCTAAATGCAGGAAGAAGAGTGAGGTCATATCCTACAGTCAGATGGACAAGCCCAGTTTGTAATCAAAGGGCAGTCGTCAATGATCTTAGTTCAGGTGACCATCAGTCATCAAACATCTACACATTAGACAGCAGTAAATCACACTAATACCTTTAGTGTAATTATATTTGTCTTGGGCTACCTCTATTTATTTTAGCAATTGCTTTTTGTGGAGTGTCTTAGCCTTTGGAAAGGGCTATTTTTATTCTTATTCTTATTACTCAGAATTCCTGCTGCATGTTGCATTGATTTATTTTAGCAATTGGGGAACAAAAATAATAATAGTAAATTGCACACACCCAGCGAACCAAAATTGCTCAAGTATGAACTTTCATTATTCAGCTTGGCACCTCTTTTCTTTTTTCCCCAACTGCACAAATGTCAAAAAGAAAATCTGTTTTTAAATGAGTGATTATGCATTTGGAGAAAAATAATAACTTTGAGCTCGTATGCAGAGATATCAAAGCGAAATTGCTTAAATACAAACTTTCATAATCCATCTTAGAAACCCGATAGAAAACTTGGCTGCCGCAACAGCAACAGCAACAGCAACAGCAATTTGTTTTCCAGAATAATACATTTTACTTCCAAAATGTTTCACTATGTTTCAAAATCTACTGTAATAAACAACAGTACTGTAGATACTGTAAGATAAATTTGACATTACGTAAAGAAATCCACTCAAAATGCTACATGTAAATATAATAAATGCACTATGTAAACATATCACATACCACAGCAGTGCTCTAGTATCTTTCCGATTTAAAATGGGTAACATCTACACAAGGAGGCTGAAAAGAATTAAAAATAGTTGTTCAACCCACAGGACTGATTTGGCACAAAGGAGGCAATTTGATGCAGAGTTTTGCACAGGATTCTTTTGGCAAATGGCTTTTGTGTTTTGGCCAAATGCACCATTGCAGTCTGTGTGACAGCTTTAAAATGTATAGCTTTTTTCAGCATTTATCTTTGTGACGCTTTGTGTTAGAGCAGTTAAGTAACTATAGTTTTAGTGAAAGTCAGCAGAGATTCTGCATTTTTACCCACAATGCTTTGCAGATAATGAACATGATATGGAAGAATATACCCTTTCCTATGGGCAGAATAATAATTATTTTTTTAATGATCCAGTCTGCACAAATGCAGGTGAAACTAAAGGATTAGCTGAAAGAGTGTAATGAAGCATAAGGTAAGTGATAGACATCATATCGGTTTAGCAGACGGCAGAACCATGCAAAACCCATAAGAACGTTCTATTTTGGAAATTGACATACACGTGTATTTGTGTCATTGCAGTAATGGAATTAAAAGCATGTTTAACTCCTTTTAACAGTAATGGTAACACCTTCTGCGGCTGTAGCCTTCACCGTGTTCACATCTGCAAAAATCTCACCGATCAGATTTAAAGAGAGTTGTCGATAGTTTTTTCTTTCTATAGTGACAAAAGAACTCAATATTTTGGAAAATGGGCCAAAAATAGGTGCTCTTGCAGTGTTCTCCCCACTGTTCCGTGTGAAACATCGTTAAAACAATTTAAAGCTTGAGTTCACCTAAATATAGAGTACACTCGTGCATGAAATTTGACATTTCATGAGGACCATGTGTTATGAATTTGTTAAATAGGATGTAACATTTTCCAGAGAGCAGTCACTGTTTTGAAGCCTACTTTGCTTTAATGAAAGAATATATATATATATTATAATGTATAGTAAATATGTATTAATATACATAATTTACAGGAAGGCAGCACTCAACAGGCTGAAGTAGGAATAACTGTACTGTACTCTGTTATTATATACAGTGTGTATATATATATACAGTTAGAGATTCTGTAATTCTGTAAAACTGTACAGAGTACAGTACAGTTATTCCTACTTCAGCCTGTTGAGTGCTGCCTTCCTGTAAATTATACATATTTTATGCCAACATTTCATTGTTGCAATTGCTGTTAATTAAATGAGGTTTCAGTGGCAGTGAACAAACATTTCATTTTAAATATTGTTAACCCCAGAACACCCTTCTTCCCATTTACAAAAAGTGCCCTATTCAAATTCTACCTCAGTGGTAGAATTGTTCTCAGAGAACATTAGCAACAGGACACAACTCTACCATGAGGGACAAAAAATGGCCGTTACATAAAGATCCCTGATGGTGCAGTGGCCATCTGTCAGGCTGACTAAATAGGCGATTTGCTTTGCCGGTTTGTACTCACAGGTGCTTTGGATGGCGTGCTTGAATTGCAACGTCTAGATCGATCTCTTGTTTATGGGGTTGAACCTGCTCGCCGTTGAAATGATCAGTGATTGTGATTAGCTTAGACTGCTTATGGTGGACAAAAGAAGGTTACATCAAGGACCTGCACTGGACACGTTTGGAGCTAAAGAGCTAAAAGATTAGATTAATAGTGTTTTCTTCATAGTGCCACATGCTTTGTGACAGGTGTGTGTGTGTGTTTTGGTTTAGTCCTTGTTTCATGTCCCCGCCTTGTTTAGTCTTAAGTGAGCCCACCTGTGTGTCGTTTGTGAATGTAATCAGTGTATGTATTTAAGCCCTCATGTTTCCCGTCCAGTTTGTGGTTGATTGGTTCGTGTTATGTTGGACGTTAAAATGTGTTGTAGTGCCGTGTGTTATGTTTAAAATGAATGTTAATCTGTTGGTTTCAAATGGCTTGCGCTTGTGTCCGACTCCCGCTACATCGTGACAGCATGCACCTAAGATATGCTAACTAATAAGCTATAGCTGAGTCTGAATTTGAATATTGTTATTTTAAATTTGTAAACTGAATTTCATGCTTAAGGGTGCAAAATTCTAAATTTTGAAATTCAAAATTCAAAAAGCATTCAGTCTCTCGATTAATATCAAATTTTTTATTTCAAGTTCAAAATGACTTTCAGGTAACGTGCAAGCAAAAGCAGTCGAACACAGATCCCCCTTCCCCTCCCTTCACACACATCCAATGCAGCACAGTAGGCAATGTTTGAAGTGAATGTGAGTGATACTGGACACGGGATCTTCCCAGTCAAGATTTACAGCATGAAAAACGTTTCTCCCCTCTTTTAATACAGTGAATAACAAAGTAAACGTTTTAACGTTTTAAATAAGATCCATTTGGACAAGTTGGCTAGAGATTAAAATGTTACTAATGTGGGTACATTGGTGAAGCAGTTTGTTCTTGGTTAGCTAACTAGCTTATTAAAAGATTCATCAGTACCTACTAATTAACGTTTGCTTGCCAGCTAACGATGGTAATTAACAGTTGAAGTAATGTTAGCCAACTAGTTTTTAGTAGATATTACAATAAAGCAATGAGCCACAAGAGGTCGTGATTTTACCACGGTTAAGGATTGTTAAGGCCAGCGCACACCAACCAAACACCAACAAAGTCAAACACTGGGGTGGTGTGCTATATACCTGTATGTGATTATTTGGTGTCTGTAGAATGTTCTCCTTTCATTCACGTGGTTCTAAAATGTTCTCCTCTATTCACACCTTTCCAGAATTTTTTCCCCTCATTCACACTGGCCCTTTACAACTCATAGAGAATGTTCAGTCGGTGTGCTATGTCCTTTTAAGCACAACGCGAAGTCATTAACAGTAAGCTGTAATTACCAAAGAACATAATGGTTTACATATATAGGTGCATTAATATACACTCACTGGCTGTGACGACCCTCTTGGCTGTCTAGGTTATTTCAGGGCATCTGCGTTGCGGGTTAATTAGCGTTAACGATTTGCCACCGGAAATTGGATACACCTACACGCAGGTGTCTGATATAAGCTGGTTTGTGTTGCTTCCTCAGTCTCTCTCAGCTTGGCTCGTGTGTTGTGGAGGAGGTTTGGAGTAGATGGAAGTCCGGTTTTGGAATTGCTCTCCGTGTGTGTGTGCAATTATTGTCTCGTGCCTTTTTTGATCACCCGATTTGCAAATCTTTTAAATCTTTTTTTTTGTGTTACGAAAATAAAATAATAATCTGTCGTTGAATTCACTCGTTGCCTCTCTTCTTTGTTTATGACCCGACTGAATGTGGGATCGTAACACTGGCCACTTTATTAGGTACACCAACCGTACAGGTGCACTTACTATTACAGACTGCTGCCCATGTGTTACTGCACAATTTACGGCATTGTTGGGGTTGACAGTCATGCCACTAGAAGCATGTACAGAATACACTCTACATGGCGCTGTTTTGCAACATCAGTAAAGATTTGTTTACATGCACGAGCAACTTGTGCAAACTATGTAAGCTGTTCCAATGCTTTTAATTGGTTCTCGTTCTCACAGTGCGCCGTTCCACGCCGCTTCTGGTATAGAACAACCGTTATTAGCTGGCTACGTTCAAACTCTTTCGCACCTACATCATTTATCATTATGAAACTATTACCAACATTTTAAACTACTAGATAGCTACTAAAGTTTAGACAGCTGCATAACAGTTATGGCTGCATTCCTTCGGAGCAAATTAAACTTGAAGCTAGCTAGATAACTTTGGCGAACTATTGTTAAACATGCTAAACCGTCATTTATACTATACTACTTATCCAAATGGATCTTATTTAAAATGTTAAAACGTTTACTTGTTATTCACTGTATTAAAATAGGGGAGAAACATTTTTCATACTGTAAACCTTGACTGGGATGATCCCGCATCCATAGTATCACTCGCATTTGTCACGATGTAGACGGGGTGGTGGACACAAGCGTGAGCCATTTCGACACTTACACATTTATTTCTCTTTTAAACATACACTAACACATACGGTACACAAACACAGCGTGACATGAACATACATGAACATACATCAAAGGACAAAGCAGGACGGGAACATGGGGATACTTATACACTTACTAATCATGCAAAACATGGGGAACAGTCCCACGGTGGGGAGACTGTGACAGCATTCACTTCAAACATTGCCTCCTGTGCTGCATTGTATGTGTGTGAGGGGAGGGGAAGGGGGATCTGTGTTAGACAGCTTTTGCCTGCAAGTTACCTGGATGTCATTTTGAACTTGAATTTAAAAATGTGAATTAATCAAAAGACTGAATGCTTTTTGAATTTTGAATTTCAAAAATTTAGAATTTCACACCCTTAAGCATGAAATTCAGTTTCAGTTCAAAATTCAATTTCAGATGGTACAATACAAATTGAAAATAAATAACATTCAAATTCAAATTTCTAATGGCATGATTCTGACTCCATATGAGTCATGCTAGCTAACTATGTAAGCTGAGGATTTTCCATGGAAATATTCACTGTAAAACTGTAACATACAAAGAAAGAATGTCCTATAGATGTTTGTTACTAATATGTCTGTATCTTGAGCTAGAACATCCACACTGTCTTACCAGTGCAGGAAGGTACACTTGTGTTAGCTTTAGCAGTGATTATCATTATCATAGTGGGAGTGATTAAAAACAAAAGCTACTCATAAAGTGAATTAAAAGGTTTCAGAATGAATCATTGCTTAATGATTCACATCCTTAATGACGTCTTAAGGATGTATTCCAGGCCTGACAGACAGACTAAGATCAGGATTTTAGGCTTCAGGTCAGGAAACAATACAGCGCTGAACTACGGCAACACAATCAGAACAAAAACTAAACTAGACTAGACCAAAAGGGGTACATTAATATGATTTATTAAAGGAGTAGTTTGTAATTGTATTGTCCATTTTTGGATACACCTATAGTCTTGTTGCTGTTGCTGCTCTCTAACCCTCATCTTTCATATTTTCTTTAATTATTCTCTTCTTTGTCTCCCTCTCTCGTCCTCTCTCTTTCTCTATGTTTTCAGGATCACTTTTAATTCCCTGCTGTTACTGTGTGGGTGTGTATGCGTGTGTGTATGTGTGTGTTAGTGTTCATGGCCCATTAGCTAGCTCTGGCTGTGAGGAAACATAGCTACAGTCTATGAAATGCTCAGTGAGGCAAGACACCGTGGCCTGTGTCTCTATTCAACCATCACTTCCAGCCATGACAGCTACTCCTGCTACGCACACACACACACACACACACACACACACACATACACGTCATAATGGTCTAATGTCATTATGTCATATATGTCATTCTGGGTAGACAGGCTAACCTACAGCTCTCATGCAGGGAAATGGATATCAGTGTTCACATATGCAATGGGTGTTTTTCGCAAAGGGAAGCAAAGGAAAATATGCAAATACAGCCTCTAAAATGAAGAAAAAGGAATTAATCATTTTTCTTTCACTGAGCTAAAATGTTCCAATATTTAAAGAGATATTATCTATTGGAAAACTGTCGAGCTGAAAGTGTATGTAGATATATATATATATATATATATATATATACACATTGCAACATTTTAGCTCAGTGAAAGAAACATGATTCATTACTTTTTCTTCATTTCTTCATATATATATATACACTTTCAGCTTTCCAGTTTGTCAATAGGTAATAATCTTAGGAGCTTATCGCATCCGAGCTTGTTTGGTTTCACCACCTCACTACTGCCTGAGGGTTTTCTCTTTCTGATCTTATTTCAGCCCGGGATTTCATTCAGCAATATGATTTCACTTATTTTTCCAGAGTATCTTAATGTAGAAACATATCCCTAGGTTCCAGCTCATGAAGGAGAACAAATTCCTCTCCAGCATCCCAAAGAGCAACTCGGCATCACCACAGGCAAATCAAAACTCCAAGAAGTAATGAAAAAAGGTTATTGATTTGTGATGGACAACCTGAAAATAAAGGCTTAAATGAAGTAAAAGTGCCCTTATTCAGGCTAGCGTGAATGGCGTTCACAGAAAAGAAGAATATGGGATTCTTCGAACCATGTAGAGGCCAAAGCAAGCTTGAACTAGCTGCTCATTAGGCAGATACATTACATTAACGCACAGCCACAGCAAAGCAGTCCAGTCCCAAATATGTGTGTGTTCCAGGGTTCTACGAGGGCTGATGTAGGAAACATCCAAAATGCTGTAACACATAAACCCCGTCCCAAATGGTGGCTTGGTGACTTACGGTGTTCCTTCAAGTGTGCACTTGAATGACATTGACAAAGTGCAGGCTTGGGGTGCCCTTAGTTCTTGATGGTAACTAGGTGTAAAAACCAAACGTTTGGCACATAGTGACTCGCAAATGCTGGTGGCCAGTCATGACAGATGAAGATTTTGGTATTTTCCATTTGAAGAGGAACTGAGTTTTTTGTCAGTCTCTACACCAAAATAGAAATTGTACAAGATGGCACCCCCTCTAGTTGGCACCTCTAGGCAGCTGCCTATATTGCCTATGCCAAGGACCGGCCCTGATTAGCTGGGTGTGTTGATTTATGTAGAGGGCTATCTTGCTAAATGCTAATTAGCTAATTAGCTAGCAGGCTATTAACTACTAAAAAGGCTACACTAGTGTAAAGTGTTATGAAGGTTTCTTTTCTAGTGGGCCTAATTTTAGATTGTGTCTGTGTACACTATCCCAAACCACATGTTCTGCGCTTTTATTTTTTCCTCAACAACTGTTACTTGCTAGATTAAATTATAATAAGAATGCTTCTCTCCAAAATTAGCATTTTGATATACAAAAACTCCGGATTACTTCCTGTTAACTTTCTGTCTACTCATGCGTTGGTTAATAGGAACTACAATGCGGTGAGAATGAATGTCCAAACTGATTCCACTCGAGTGACCATTAAGTAGAGTTCATTTAAGGTTGTTAGAAGTCTTCCCAACTACTCTCTCTCTCTCTTAACCTCTCTCGACCTCTCTAGACCTTTCTCGACCTTTCCCGACCTCAAATCCTCTAATCTCTCTGTTTAGCATTGCTGATATGCAGTCACTGTGCTATGTGCTCTTTGTAAGTTATTTCTATGAAAGTCTTATTTTAAATGAACATCAGCATTATTTAGCTAGTACGTGTAGCCACACCAATTATGATTGCTATCTCTGTTTTCCTTTTCGTTTTGATGTAGTTCGGGCTGCTGAGGTGTAACAGCTTTGCTGGTGTGATTAATGAGAAGAAAATCAGTGCTTGTGTCAAGACACATCCTGAAAACAGAAATTAAAAGTAATATTGATGGGTTTTGGTGGCAATCAAATGCTCCCTGAATCAGACAGGCAATCGTGAGGCTTGGTAACAATTTTTCTTCATGTATTTCTACAGTTATTTCTCTTCAAATGTACCATCAAGTTAAAGCTTGATATCGGGAAATCATAATGGTTTCAAATGCTGAATTTTTCTCCATAATATGAGGATCATTTTAACTAAGAAAAGCCAGTTTAAAGATATGATAACACACACATGCCATGAGGCTGCAATGTCGAAAGCTCATAGGTACGCACAGCAGGAGAAATCTCAACATGCATACACACACATCCACACCAAAAAATTTAGCTTTTTGTAAGTTTGGCGCTGCAGCTATGAGGCTGCATTTAGCTTAAGGGGAAAATTGTGTAAATGTAATTTATTTTGAAAAATTATTCCTTTAAGAACCTTGCATCCTGAAGGCTGCAGCAGACCTACAGTATCTTTCCTTAAGGCCTAAAAGCTACTGAAAGTCGCATTCAAATAAATCCCAAAGGAAATCTGACAGTCACTGCATTTACACGACCTGGTATGAGCATTGCTGTATGATCAAAGTGGGCTGCTGGCTAGCGGACTGGCGGAGCCCTGCCGAGCCTGAATGTGTTCATGGAAACCTTCCAAAGGGCAAGGAGTGAATATATATATATATATATATATATATATATATATATACATACAGTGGGGTCCAAAAGTCTGAGACCACATTGAACATCTGGGATTTTTTTCATTGCCACTGTATGGCACTCTAAAACGCTTTGCCGAAACTGGATCAGTCATATCCAAAGCACGATCAGGCACAGACCAAAAGTGAGCACACCATCAGAAGAGCAATACATA
>JAOUQW010000049.1:4152548-4170293 GCA_028565825.1 Olivaichthys viedmensis | reverse complement strand
AAGATCCGCAGAACTGCCGCTCACTGGATGTTTTTTCTTTATTGTACCATTCTGAGTAAACTCTAGAGACTGTTATGCGTGAAAATCCCAGGAGATCAGCAGTTTTAGAAATACTCAGACCAGCTTGTCTGGCACCAACAATCATGCCACGGTCAAAATCACTGAGATCACATTTTTCCCCATTCTGATGGTTGATGCGAACATTACCTGAAGCTGCTGGCTGTATCTGCATGATTTTATGCATTGCGTTGCTGCCACACGATTGGCTGATTCGATAATTGCATGAATGAGAAGGTGTACAGGTTCCTAATAAAGTATGAAATTGTATCTATGTGTAACTACACAGTTACACTTAACATAAAGGGGGATTTAATTATTTAGTAACTACAGTGATAGGAAAGATCTGTTGTTTCAAGAGTGAGGAACATGCTGAAAAGTTAATGTATAACAATATTTTTTATAAATTAGTAGAGCTAAATCATCATGGGTTTTAAAATGTGTTGTTCCTATCGAAGCTGTTCGAGCACAGCCTAATAAATTGGAGTACTGCGTCCTAATTTGTCTGTTGCTAAGTACATAACGTTAGTGTTAGATTAGCCTACATTACAAAAATCCAGCAAATCCAAAGTCAGGTACATAGTGTCACGTGCACGCTGCCTTGCGCTGCAGTGTGCATGACTGCGTGTGTGGTTGCGATGCGTCAAACGGCGCTTTATGTGTGTGTTTTTGGTTCAGTCCTTGTTTCATGTCCCCGCCCTGTTTAGTCTTGTTAAGTGAGCCCACCTGTGTGTTGTTTGTGAGTGTAATCAGTGTATGTATTTAAGCCCTCGTGTTTCCCGTCCAGTTTGGGGTTGATTGTTCAATGTCATGTTGTTTGAAGTGTATAGTCTATGTCAAATAAATTTTTGTTTGCAATGACTTGCGCCTGTGTCCTCCGTCCCGCCACGACAACCGTAACAGAATCAACCACCTCAAAGAAATGGATACAGCGAGTCGCTTTCCATTGCGCCCCGATGAGTGAGTAGGAGCTGCTGGCGGAATTCACGGAGCATCGATCCTGGTTCGACAACATTGCCGCCTTCATGGCAGTGGTTACCGGGTCGGGGAAGCGCCTTGCCACCTGGGAGGTTGAGGGCTTGGTCGCAATCCGCCAGGAGGGCAAGGAGCGGCGGGTCCGGCTCAACGCTCTGCTCTCTGCTCGCCCCCCCCAGTCGCGGCTCTACACCGATCGCCACGGCGCCCTATCAGGCCGCTGAGCCGTACATAGTTTCGCTCCCCCGGTCACGGCTCCGTGCCCTTATCCACGGCGCCCAGTTGAGCCACTGGAGAGAGGCGAAAGCAGCCCCGCAGCGGCTCAGAGCCAGCCACAGAAGCGGTTTACCAGCCTTCCAGGAGCAGAGGAGAAAAGCCCACTGGAATATTTTGTGGGGGTGGCTGATGACGGACGCCGAGGCCGTCCCAGATGCCGTAGGAAGCGTGGTCGAATTTCCAGATGCCGCAGAAAGTGTTTCTCAGTTCCCAGACGACATGGTGGTGCACCCCAGGTCCCTACCTTCGTGGTAGGCGTGCCCCCTGCCCCTACCACCATAGTTGGCATACCCCAGGTCCCCATCGCCGTAGTAGGCATGCCCCAGTTCCTTGACGCCACAGGCGTGTTCCCAGACCCAGACAAAGCCGTCCCCACCGCCGCAGGAGGTGTGTCTGAGTTCCCAGACACCGTAGGAGGCGTGGCCATATTCCCTGATGCCGTAGGAGGCGTGGCCAAATTCCCTAATGCCGTAGGAGGCGTGGCCGAATTCCCAGACCCCACAGAAGGCGTTTCTCAATGCCCTGACGCCATAGTAGGTGGTTCCCCATTCACACACGCCATAGGTGGCGTACCCCAGGTCCCTACCGCCATAGTAGGTGTGACTCCGGCCCCTACCGCTGTAGTTGGCGTACCTCAGGTCCCCACCGCCATAGTAGGTGTGCCCCAGTTCCTTGACGCCACAGCAGGGTGTTCCCAGACCCCACAGAGGACGTCATCACTCTGCCCCCAGGCTTCGGGGACAGCAACGCCGATCTGCCTCCAGCTCCAGCCAAGGATGTCATCGCTCCATCCCCGGGCTTCGGGAACGGTGACGTCCCTCTGCTTCCCGATCCTGGGGAGGACGTCATCGCCCCGCCCCCAGGCTTCACTCCGCTCTGTGGCTGCACTGGGAGTGGTTGGTCCCCGGCGCGAGGCCGGCCTCTGTGCCACCACTCAGACATGCCTTTGGGGCCCTGTGTGCGCACCGGGAGGCTATGCGACAAGCGCCACGCGCTTTGTGTAATGTGTGTGTGTGTGTGTATGTGTGTGTTTTGGTTCAGTCCTTGTTTCATGTCCCCGCCCTGCTTAGTTTTGTTAAGTGAGCCCACCAGTGTGTCATTTGTGAGTGTAATCAGTGTATGTATTTAAGCCCTTGTGTTTCCCGTCCAGTTTGTGGTTGATTGTTCCATGTCATGTTGTTTGAAGTGTATAGTCTCTGTCAAATAAATGTTTGTTTGCAACGGCTTGCGCCTGTGTCCTCCGTCCCGCTGCGACAACCGTGACACATAGTGTATAATGTAATAGTGCATAGATATAACCGAAGTTTATTTAAACCAGCAATCACTAACCATGTTCAAGGACATCCGCTTCCCTACAAAATCCAGGTCCCACACTGATCCAACAGAGCTGATCTGAAGTTTTCTTGATTTGCTGGATCAGCTCTATTGGATTTTGTTTGAAAAAATAGTTTAGACCCTACTGTTTATGTATACATAAATTCTGCAATCGTTCCTTTCCTTAGGTGTTCTACCCTGCACAAATGTATTCAAATGAGGTTGATCACAGTGTGTGTGTGATTACATTGTGGGCATAAGGGGCAAGGGACGATCATGATGCATTAACATGACAGGTGCAACAATCTGTGCAGATGACTGACAGGAGAGTGGATAGGCATTGGTATGCAAAGATACCGACTTACTGAGTGAAATGTATTGAACTATAGGCCCCGCCGGGCTCGCAGCAGGGTGTGTGTATAGCTGAGTGACTCTATACTGCATATGTCTGAAGCTTTTCTCTGTGAGGAACTAATGAGACTGCAAGCTGCTTTTCAGAAGAGTAAGAGCGCTGACTAGAGTTGTGTTGGCGTTGTTCACTGAGCACTACAGAGTGCAATTAGTCTTTCAAGAAACTCATCTGTTTACTTCAGCATTTAGTTGTGCTGTGATTAAAAATAATCATCTAATCAGTTATTTAAATGATCATTCTCTAGTCATGTTTTGACTTTTATTTTCATTTACACAATTACTACTTTCTGAAGGAATAGATTGATTATGCTGTTGAAGAATGTTTAAAGGACAAATTCACCTAAAAATAAAATGAATACAATTTTACCCTTACCCCAAACGTAGTCGATCAGCCGAGACACGTTTGGTGTCTGAAGTTTGCACTGGAGCTACAAGGCTAATGTTGCTAACAAGTAAGGGGAGCTTATATCTGGCGGTGTAGCACTGTGCAAACTGAACGTCTAAATAATCACACATTCGCCTCAAACCATGTCAAGTTGTTCATCCCAAACAGACTTGCTTATGTGATTTTTGACACTGTTATCTATAAAAATGAAGGTGGAATTTTAAGTTAAAAGTGATTTGTATATTTAATTTTCTTTAATATGTATTTATTCTGCTATTTTATTACAGCACTTTATGTACAAATGGTATTACTGAGCCAAACAATGTCATCAGCCTCGTAGCTCCAGTGCAAAACTAAAGAAGCAAACTTCAGACACCAAGCATGTCTTAGCTGATTGACTACATTTGGGGGGGGGACTGTGTACATTTCATTTTTATTTCTTTAAGACCTATTATTATGTTGTGACCTGTGGAGCGTGCTGGTCAGAAAGCAGTGAGTGTTTTACAGTTAAATGTGCACTGAGGCATATATTGTGTTTTTTGTAGTTAGTTGAAGATTATGACATTTAAAGCACACTGAAAATAAATTGCAGAATTGGCATGAATATTTTTTTTCAGACAGATTGTTCCCTCTTATTTTGGAAATCAGTTCAGCTGTGAGTAGCTCTCAGTACTCGGACTGTAGGTATGTGACTGTCTCTCTCTCTCTCTCTCTCTCTCTCTCTCTCTCTCTCTGTGTACTCATTTGAGGATAAAATGTCCTTTGGAAAGGGGGTGGTTGTGTGTAAATGTGTGTGTGTGTGAGCAGAACTGAACCTCTCAGTAATTTAACAGTGGTAATTAAATCAGATAAATAAAATAAACAGGTAAACAAAACAGAAGGAACCAATAGAGCAATCCTTATTTTCTGTGCCGTATCCATAGACAACCTTATACAATTTACCTTTACATTTGCATATGGCATTTTTATTGCCAGACCGCAGAGCGAGTCGATCTAGACGAGCCATTTTCGCTTACTGACTGTCTGACTGATCCGCATTTCTGAAACGTGCATGTGTGGGAGTGCCTGGGACAGCCATGCACTAGGTGGTGGTGTACACCTAAAACATGGACCAGCAATCCATCAACATACTCAGAGAACAGGAGTAAGAAAAAAAACTCCAATACCCGTACTCCGCCTTTTAGTTCTACAATTATTCCCTATTATTCCTATAGGAGTGGCTAGTAGTTCTTACTTACAAGCAGCTTGACAATTGAGAAGGCAGATTGTGTTGATGGGTATTTCGACTCTTGTCAGTGAGTCAGATCAATCGGCTCAGCTCACCTATAAGAGCCGGCGATTATAACAGTTATTCTGTTATTTCATGCCTTATTTATTTCATTTGATTCATGTACGAGATTATTTAAACTGTTTAAAGGAATTCAGTAAATTATTATCTTATTAGGGGTCCAAGCTCCAAAGATGCAGAAGGCCTATAGTGATTGTATGTTTTCTTATTATTATTAATATGCATGGGAGCAATGGGAGACTATAGCAGCCCATATAACCATTCACAATTGCTTCGACAAACATTTCTGTCCGTAACTCTTGAACCGCTTGTAACATAATCATCATTCCAATTTTCGATAATTCCTTATGTTATGACGAGAATTGGAATGGCCGCCATCTTAAATTGTAACAAAAAATACCTTTTTCGCTAATCCTCCTACAAAAGTGGTCCAGTCGTCATCCAACTTGAATCAGATGATCAGATGCACCATTAAAATTAAATGAACTAAAATGCTAATAACATTTGAACCACTTGCCAAGATCATCAATAAGTGCTGTGTCATTTCTCCACTACACTATAATTAAAGGATGAACTAAAATTATCATAAAAACATACAGTATATTACACAAATAATGGTTTCATTATGGAACCAAACGAATCAAGCCATAACTTCCACGTTGCTACAGTCCATTGCGTAATACTTGGACCCCTTAATCACCGCTTGCAGCTATATTTATTATTATTATTATTATTATTATTATTAATATTATTATTAGAAGCACTTGTCCTTCTTGTGAGTGGTGTATGAGTACAGGAAAATATTTTAATGGATGAATTAGGGCTGGAACAGTATGATAAATTCACCATATAACTGCACAACCCAATCATGGTATCAATTTACAGCTTTGTACAGTAAATCCCGTATAACACTGCAGTGGCAGAGTAAGGATCCAATTATTTGGTTAGCAAAATGGTTAGCACTTTAAATATTTTTAAAGTGGACTTGTTAAGAGGCTCGCTCTCATTAGTTTATCAGAAAAACTATTAAGAAACACCATTTCATCTTGTGTGTTTGCTCATTAAAATGTGTGCTAACCTGTTTTAAAAATCTTCAATTGGGGCAAAACAATCATGTTCTTGAGACACATTTCATCCACAAATGGTGTATTTTTGCAATTTTTATACTAGTATAAAGCAAGTGAGAGTAGGAGTGCAGATTCACATTTTTAATGAATATGACTATGAACAGGAAGCAGCTGATCCTACATCAGTAGTTTTGCTCTTTGCACACCCAGCGGCCTGAACTGCAAACAGAGAAGCTCCAAAGTCTCAGGGTGACCAGACATGCTCGAGCTCACTGTGTACCGCTCACATTATGCATAATGTATGATGGTCGCATCACAGTGGGGTGTCACTGGACTGTAGAACTGACTACCCAGGGCCACAAGGTGTAGAGGATCCACAAGGGGCCTGGACTAAAAAGTTAGCATTTTCAAGAGAGGGGAAACAGGCCTACAGAGACTGCACTTGTACAGTGTCCAGAAATTCATGAAACGATGGCAGAGACATGAAAGATTAAACACTGTTCTTGTGATATCTTTATTTTGAGGCATCTGGCGCACCATTGCAGCTTAATTATTCAGTTTAATCACTGCCACTGTGTTAATGTATTTCATATAGAGCATCACACCGCTAAAATGTGTCATTCTTTTTATTATTTAACCTTCTTATGACCACTTGTAAAGTCATATTACATGCACATCTGTGGCTAATAGATTTTTAATTCTGTCAGGTGGATAATCAGTTGTGATCACATGACGTCTCCTGTTAATGAATAACCCCAATACGGCACATGCTTTGAAGTTTGACCCTCATTTGTTCCTGTACCTCCTCCACACTCTTCGATAAGAGGAGATATGATGGGAGAGAGGCCCACTTTTCATCTCATTAATCCTAATTCTGTCTGTCTCCCGGACATGTCTGTGTGTGTGTGTGTCTGTGTGTGTAGGCGGAGATAGAGAAAGTACCGACGTTCAAAGTAGGGCTCGACCAGTATTGAAATAATTTCACTGACACCGATTTTAAGGTGATAAAAATGACAATAACTGATAATGCCAACCGTTATAATGTCATATTCTGCAAAAATGAACCAGTCCATGAAGAACGTCACACGCTGTACTCGGGCCCGACTAATATATCCGTCAGCCGGTATAACCAGGCAATATGGCTCCCGAATGGCACAACAGAAAAACTTCGCCCTATCGCCGGGAGATTGCCAGTTTGAAGCCCGACAATGCCACAGTCATCCGTGGCCGGGAGTCCAAGAGATCATAATTGGCCCTGCTCTCTGGGTGGGAGAAATGGCATTACTCTCTTCCCTGGCGATTAAAACGACATTAGCCAATTGTGGGCGTCTGTGAGCTCATGTGTACGGAAGAGGGCAGTTAGTGCTCTCCTCCATGTGTGTTCAGCTCCTCTGGGACTTTGAATGAGGATGCATGTGTTAGCCCTCACCCTTGCCGGTTGGTAGCTGTCATGCGATAGGGAAAAGCTAGCTAGTGGTTGGGAATCGGCAGTGACCAAATTGGGGGGGGAATGGGGAAAAAATCGATGAGGGTGAAGCTTTAGACAGCTGCGGCACTCAGAGCCTCTAGACAGTGAATCTGTAAATCCACTCCTGTGTGAGGTGGTCAGGGTGAAGCTCTCTGCTCCACTGTATGACACACGGTTATCTATAAAAATGGACAAAAGGCTGTCACAAAGCTGAAAACAATCGTGGTTAGAAATGATTTGTATATTCAGTTTTCTTTAATATGGATTTATTCTGCTATTTTATTAAAACACGTAATGTACAATTGGTATCACTGAATCAAATGTCTTTTGGCTGTGTGGTGATTTAGGACTGCAGTTGCACGATGCTAAACTGACCTACTGTGGTGAAAAATGCTATATTTCACACAGTCTCCCAGGCATAATGTGTGTGTGTGTGTGTGTGGGCATGTTTTTATATCTTGGCGGTAGACCAAATATCCCCACAAGTATAGGAATATCTGACCTTGTGGGGACATTTGGCTGATCCCCATGAGGAAAACTAAAAGAGCCAAAAGATTTCCTTTTGGTTACTGAGGTTAAGGTTTGGGTTAGTGGTAGGTGTAGCATAGCATTAACTAGCTATAGTAATCATTATGTCAATGGAAGGTCCTCACAAGGATAGTAAGGCAAACATGTGTGTGTGTGTGTGTGTGTGTGTGTGTGTGACCATAACTGAGCCACACAGTTGGTTGTTGGAATTATGCATCCCAACATTACACACGCTTCTGAGCTTGGCAGAGAGAAAAAGCAACCATGCCAGTAAAGCAATCACTGAATTGAACTAAATGAAACTGAAGTCAACGACTGCCACATCAGCAGCTCGGAAATGACCCAGTGATCAGTTATCTAAAAAAAACGATACCTTGATTTTATTCCATAGCTCTTAAATACACGCTCTCATCTATTAACGTCCACCTCAGTGATCTGATCACAAGTGGACAACGGACAGGTGCAGTACAGGTGCAAACAGGGTCAAATGCATCTTGGAGACACATTGTTCACTCAGTTATTATATAGGGTATAATATAATGGTGTTCTCAAACCTGTGAAGTGCTCTATACAACAAAATGGCATTCTAGAACTTGTGAAGTGCAGTGCACTATACAACAAAATGGGGTTCTAGAACCTGTGAAGTGAACTATAAAACATAATGGTGTTCTAGAACCTGTGAAGCGCACTATACAGCAAAATGGGGTTCTAGAACCTGTGGAGTGCACTATACAACATAATGGCATTTTAGAACCTGTAGAGTGCACTATACAACAAAATGACATTCTAGAACCTGTAAAGTGCACTATGCAACATAAGGCCATTCTAAAACCTATGAAGTGCACTATACAACATAATGGTGTTCTAGAACCCATAAAATGCACCATACAACATAATGGCATTCAGAACCTACAAAGTGCACTATACAACAGAATGGGGTTCTAGAACCTGTGAGGTGCACTATACAACAAAATTGGATTCTAGAATCTGTGAAGCGCACCATATAACCCAAAGGCGTTCTTGAACCTGGAAGGTGCACTGTACAACATAAAGGCATTCTAGAACCTGTGAAGTGTGTGTGACTTTATTGTGTGTGTGTATATTTAAAACAGAGTTGGTTTGGTAACGTAGCATGGTTGAAGAGCTGCTTTACAAATGAAATAGACGTCAGTCAAGCAGTGATTCTGATTCAGCTTCTGATATCTCATGCCCTCCTGTTTCTCGAACACCCTACTCCCTGCATTTTTAACATAAGCCACATTTAGAACCTAAATAGCTTTTTTGCAATAGGGTAGAAAAATGGAGGTCCCTTGACCTCCATTTCTCCACTCTGGCCAAAGTATTATTTCTCACGTTTTAATCCCGAAGAGTAGTTGACTGGCTGCCAGAAGTTGTAAATAACAGTATGAAGCCTGTCATGAGTTAGGATGCATGGTATTGATTTTGACACACAGCACAGAGAAGCACACGAGGCTTTTACTGCTTCACTTTATATAATTTTCCCTTAAACTGATTTCTCTCCCTCTTTCTCCTCTCTCTCGGGCTGCCTTTCTGTTTTCCCTACAGTGTCTCTCTGTTAGTTAAAAGGCAAGACAATCTGATTACTATCTGGTTTGATCCATAAAGTAAGAAACTAATGGAATCTGGCATGTGATCCTAAGCTGCTGTCTGGTATAAACACAAATTTGATTTGGATCATATAAAAAAGGACATTAAAAAATATTTAATTTGGGTATTATCCACTGTTGTAATAGTGTGTAATCCATGCTTTTAACCACTCTCTCTTTTTTTACTCGTCCTGTCTTCACTCTTTATTTTCATTTAATTATTTGCCTCTTTCTCTGTCTCCCCCTATTAATTCTACTCCCCCCCCCTCTGTATCCGTCTTCCTCGACCCGTGTTTTTTTGGCTGCCTCGCCGGTGCACTGCTGTCAGGTCCCCTGCTGCTTTACCTGACATGGAACTTCATGTTCCCTCATTTCCGGCACCCTGACTCGACCTTTCTTTCTCCCTGCAGGTGGCTATTTATGTATGCCAGATCTTATGAGCGAGCACATTTCCGGTGTGCAGCAAGGCCAACAAAAGCTTTCTCTCTAGGCAGTGGCGGCTGCAGACGTTTTTGCCAGCAGTGACTACAGGACGGCGTAAAGGGAACACTAATATCTAGAACAAAACTATAAATTATACTGTAACTACAGTACTGTGCAAAAGTCTTAGGCATCCTACATTTTTTATATGAATTTTTTCTTGTTTATTTTATGTCTGCTTCATTAGTGTGTCATTAGAAAAGAGCAAATTTTAGATTTCCGAACATCCATTTCCAAATTCATACAAATCTTAAAAGAAATCAGATTGCCTGAGGGAGATAATCTTGTAATTTTGTTTAATACTTTTGCACAGAATTAACTGATTCCCCAGTTGATAGTGGGTTAATACCAACCAAAATTAAACTGGGACAGGGTTAACTTGTTGACATTAATATAATGCTTAAGCTTCAAAGTTGTTCTGGAATACATTTATTTCTAGCAGCGGTGCAAATTTATTTCAGCTTATTTAATTTATTTTCACTCAGTTGGTGGCAGGAATTTGCTGTTCTTTTTAATTAAATGTTAATTAATTAACTTTCCACATGGCTAAGTACTTATTATTTTTCTCTGTCAGCTTTGTCCTCAGAATATGCCCAGGCATCATCATGAACCTGACACTGAGCTCCAAGCCTGGATTATTCCTCGCCAACAGCTCTCCTGGAATGAGAGATTACCCCGATACCGCCTTCATTCCTCAACACTTCTGGCCAGAGACTGACATCCGTCAATCCAACGTCTCCCTCCTCACACGGGGCACCAACTTGACCAGCTCCCCAAATGCCACTCTCACACCCACTGTAGTGTATGATCCACTGGGTGGACACTCCATCTGGCAGGTCATCATTATTGTACTACTAACAGGGTCGCTGTCCCTGGTCACCATCATTGGAAATATCTTGGTGGTTGTGTCGTTTAAAGTTAACAAGCAGCTGAAGACGGTGAATAACTATTATCTGCTCAGTCTGGCCTTTGCTGACCTCATCATTGGCGTTCTTTCAATGAACCTCTACACCACATACATCATCATGGGCAAGTGGGCACTTGGCAACTGGGCATGTGACTTATGGCTGGCTATTGACTATGTGGCTAGCAATGCCTCTGTCATGAACTTGCTGGTGATCAGCTTTGACAGATACTTCTCGGTCACACGGCCGCTTACGTACAGGGCCAAACGGACCACTAAGAGAGCAATGACCATGATCGGCCTGGCCTGGTTCATTTCGTTTGTGCTCTGGGCCCCTGCCATCCTGTTCTGGCAGTACTTTGTGGGAAAGCGCACAGTCATTCCAGGAGAGTGCTACATCCAGTTCCTCTCAGAGCCCATTATCACATTCTGCACTGCAATCGCGGCCTTCTACCTGCCTGTGACCATCATGACAGTGCTATACTGGAGGATCTATAAGGAGACAGAGAACCGATCCAAAGACCTGGCTGAGCTGAAGGGCTCAGGAAACCAGGTCAAGGAAAGCAGCGAAGAGGAAGCTGCTGCCATGATGCCCCCTAGAGACAGCTCTCATAGGTGTGTCAATCAGTCTGTCCAAAAGGACAAGAAGCAAAAGATAGGGAGTAGTTGCCGGTTCTGGCCGCTGGATCATGGGGGTCAAAAGAGTTGTAGCATTGGTGACCCAGAACACAGCAGTAGTGATAGCTGGAACAACAATGATGGTCGAGCATCAATTGACCAATCAGATGAGGAGGAAGTAGAAGAAGAAGCCGACACAAGTGCCGTCTATTCCATCGGGGTGGACATGCCTGCAGTGACGACAGATGGCAACTCTGGGACATCTAAGCAAGAACATTTAAAGCCTGAAAGCATTGCTGCAGAAAAACCTTCTAGAAAAGGCTTTTCCAAAATCCCCACCCAATCCCTGCCCATTATGGACAACTTTAAGCCTTGTGGGAGCTCTTCTGCCTCAAAATCACCTTCAGTACCTCTTTCCTTTAAGGATGAAACTATGGCAAAGCATTTGGTCTCAAAGGCCAAGACACAGGCCAACAAGCGCAAGAAAGTATCACTTGTCAAAGAAAAAAAAGCAGCACAGACATTAAGTGCCATTCTACTTGCCTTCATCATCACCTGGACTCCGTATAACATCATGGTCCTTGTAAATACGTTCTGTGATGACTGTATCCCTGTGGGACTATGGGCTCTGGGATACTGGCTGTGCTACGTGAATAGTACGGTGAACCCTATGTGCTATGCACTGTGTAACAAAGCCTTCCGCACCACCTTCAAAATGATTCTGCTGTGCCAGTGGGACAAACAGAAACAGAATAAGCCTCACCTTCAACAGAGGCAAGCAGTAGTGGCCTACAGGAAGAAGGAACTAATTTAGAGATAAAACAGGACGTCTGATTTCAGAGTGTAGTCTGTTACCGACTCCTGAATCGACCCTTTGTGGGTGCCAGTGTATAGATTTGCCACACTAAAGATTACTGACCATTTGCAGAAGTACACTCTTAGAAAAAAAGTTCCTTGGGGTTTCTTTGGATATTTAACGGCCCTTCACTTCCTAAAGGGGTTGTACCCTCTCTGAGAGGAAAACACTCTGTTGTATAGTTCAACATAGAATCTTTAAGGGTTCCCCAGAAGGACAAGCCAATGAACCCTTAAGGGTACTAGATTTAAGAGTGTATTGCCATTGGTGGGATGAGCAACTGTTTGTCAAACAGGCTTTTGAGTTTGTAATTGTACAAGTACACTGTTAGAAAAGAGGGTTCCTAAATGTTCTTTGGATGGGTAATAGTTGTACAGTTATAAAGGGGTTTTACTTGGGACCTTTGCTAAAAGGGAAACCCTCTGTTGTATGTTTCTACAAAAAACCCTTACAGGTTCTCCAATAAGGACAAACCAGAGAACCCTTTAGGATGCTAGATGGAACCTTTTTTTCTAAGAAAGAATGTTGTTTAGTCCCTCCATTCTAACTCTCTGTTCAAGCTCATGTGGGCAAATGTTACACAGCCTCCTGTTGTACCAGCTGAGTGAGAGGTGTGTCAGTATGGCTAATATCGTTAAAGTCTTTTTTTTTTATGTAAACCATTTAAAAGAAGGTAATCCTTTCTGCGCCGTTCGCTTTGAGACTGGTGTTTTGTTTCTATTTGGCCATTGTCTGCCGTAATTATCAATGATGCATACACTCTGAAAAAAAGGTTCTGTGGATAGTAAGAGTTAATCGCTTCTGAAAGGAATCCTTGGAATCCTGCCTGAAGAAACACTCTGTTGTAGGGTTCTTCAGAGGGGCAAAGCGAAGAACTACAAAGGCTTCTAGACGTAACCTTTTTTTATAAGTGTGTACTTGGTGGCCAGAGTGTATTGGTCTCTGTTGTGTTTTATTAAAGATGCAGTGTTTTTCACACAGGAATTGTTTTATGAAGCTGCTTGTATATGAATTGTATGAGGTGGTATTTATCCGTTTTTTCGATAAGTAAGTTTTTTTTGTTGATGTCCTCATAATGCAGCTTGCTATTCATTCTGTACAAATCATTTTATATTTTTCAATGGTTTATTCAGATAAAGGACTCTTTTTGAGGTGGATTTTGGGGAACATGTTTTGCAATAAAAATAAGATCAAGTGTTTGGCTTGGCCAGAAAGAGTCAAAAGAAGGTCATTTTTAAATTATTTTTCTTATTAATTTGATAGGGGTAAAATAAAAAGCTCTGATTACATAAAGATCAATGCTACCCTCTAGTGGTTAAATAGAGAATCTATAAGGCCTCTATAAGGCATGTTTTGATTTGTCTTTCTAAAAGGTGAATAATAGCAGGAGGTTTTTTCCCCCCTGTATCTAAGAGCCACATGACTTCTCCTTATATCTATTCTCAAAGTATTATTCTGTTTATTTTAAAGAATTATTCTAAATCCAGTTCATAATCTTTTTACATTGGAGCATTGGGCTAAATTTAGTGTCGAAATTAACTTGATCGTCAAGTTTTTATATAAAACTAGACTTTATCAGGAATGTACTTTTTTTTGCCATCTTTGGTATTTTCTTTTCTTTTCTTATTTTACATTATTATAATGCGAAACAAACTTGACTACAAAGGTAACTATAATTACATGTCCTATCGTATATATTTTTGTGATATTTATGTACAGTTATGTAGAAGACATATAATTACTGGGGGAAAAGCTATTTTTAATGTATTTGAAATGTTTTAATGTGGATAAAAACTTAAATGTTTCTGTAAGCAGACTCATACACATTAGAATTTTCAAATTCACAATATCATTTTTGATTACACATTCATTTTTATCAGTGTCATGTTTTTCTCTAATTAGACTTTAGGAAATGACTGTTGCATATGTGGAAATATTGATTCCTATTTAGACTTATTTTTGGGCAGTGGTAACTCAGTGGTTAAGGTTCTGTGCTGGTGACTGGGAGCCACTGCTGGGCCCTTTAACCATCAACTGCTCAGCTCTGTGCTCGGATTGGATTCCCCCTCACTTGTAAGTCACTTTGGATAAAAGCACCTGCCACCTGAATGAATGTAAGTGTACAATTTTATGGTCCAAAATAACGCTTCCCTTAGACAGTTTTAATCCGTGCTGTATCCAAATCATGTTCTAGACAAGAAATATGCAAGAAGTTGATCTCATAGAGTGTTTGATGCATTTGTCAAAAAATTACATTGCAACCATCTATATGACACGACTTAAGATTAAAAATAAGAAGGTTTACCTCTTATACAGTCGATTGCAAAAGTTTGCCTACCCTTTGGACAAAATAAAGACTACAAAGTCTTTTAATTTATAGCAACAAGACATTTAGTGTGTTCGGCTTCACAGATGTTCCTTCATTATCAGAAGTAACCAAAATGATCAAATACCATATTTTAAGATATTAATAGTAAAAAACAAAACGAGATGACATCATGGCCCCCGGATTGTGATAAATATTCTGTAATAACTCGTTAACCCATCCTTTGCCTTTATAACAGCTTCCGACCTCTTTCGAATTCTCTGAGCAGCTTTTAGATCCTCTCAGTTGTAATATTTTCCCCCCAAATATTTTGCCATAGTTGGGTCATGGCAAACGTTCTTTTCAAAATGTCTTGTCTGTTGATTTTGCCTTATGTTTTGGATTGTTGTCTTGTTGCAGGATACACCCGCATTAAATTTTTTACTCCTTGGAATCCTATTTAGATATAGATACTTTCTTGATCCCGAGGGAAATTGTAGTGTTACAGTAGCAGCACAAGAGCATAGACGTCACAAACATAGATTAGAAGTGTTAAGAAAAAATATAAATTATATGTTAAAAAGGAACAGATTTACTTTGCAAATGTGCAAAAGAGTGCAAATCACAGCATCTAGAAGTGTATCAGTATGGAACAGGTAGTGAGAGTTAAACGTGAGAGTTAACATGACACTGGTCACAGGGGTGTGTTGGTGGTCAGAATAACACTGGAAGCCATGAGGGAGCGATCAGTACACTGAGGCTCAGTGCTGTTCCGACAGTAGGGTGACTCGTTATAGAGCCTGATTGCTGTGGCCTCTATTTTGTTCATAAATTGTAAAATAGAGGTATATTGTCCTTTTTTCCCCCCACCCAGAAACCATGGGGGATGCAAACTTTTGCACTTGACGGTAGTTACCTTACAATTGTTGGAATAACCATGTTTTTTGAAAGTGAGAGATAATAATGATGTATTCCTACGTCCAGTAATAAGAATGAATCACACAAACACACACATAATCTCTTTCTTAACTAAGCAAATCAACTAAACGATGTATTGCATGTTTTCTTTACGTGGCATAAAACAAAATCAAAATTTTAGACATGTACAATACTACACTGTAAATTCATGCAATCCTGGACAAGAGAAACTGTTGAAATTATTTTCCGTCTAGAATTTACATGCCCAAGAAATGATGAGTGTGATCGATTTGAATTGAAGGAAGAGAATTTTTAACTTTCTCATGACACCTTTCATGTATGTACCTTATGTACTGGCATAGTATATAGAAAAAGTACAGAAAAAAGTATACAAACTTGTCTGAATTGGCCCGTGAAGAAATCTAGACAAGTCCTGTGCCATGATGTCATCAATTCAAACCATAAATACACAGTTAAGACAATTTTAGTTGGCTGCTGACAGTTTTTTTCTGGTTATATGCTTTTTTTCTTCTTCTTTTAAAAAAAATATCATTTCGGTTTGTTCATTAAGATCATTTAGAACTGCATGCCGACTTTTGTAATCGAAACTATTCTGAATGGCTATTTTCTCTCAGCTATCTGCTTTTTGTCCTACCTGAGAACATTTTCTTTCATATTTAAGAGTGGTGATGTGTATGCACCTCTCACATCCGTGGGGACGTGATCTCAAACTGTGAAGTGTGTTTCTATGGTGTAACACGGCCTTTGTGCTTATCTACAAAGATGCGGACACACGTGGCAGTTGCTTTGTAAGAATGTCTATTTCTTATTGTATTGTTGTTACGGTTCATTTTCTCATTAAATATGAACAATGAGCAACTGTGTTTGTGTTTGACTTCCTCCTTCTCTCAGCTCACTGAAAGTCAATGACAGGAAATGGCCACTAAGGGTCAGGGCTATACTGCTACAGCAAGAAAACACGGTTCAGACATCCTCCATAGAATTTGAGCAGGAATTAGAAATGAAGAAAGTAATACAGAAACAAGCTATTCAAGAATATAAGTTGGAAGAGAAAAATATGCCCCTTTTACAATGAATGGAAGTTATTAACAGCAACATTCCTTTCAAATGTAAGCGTTTAATTGTTTCTTTATCAAAACAGCTATCGTTTTTAAAGAATAAAAACAAATAACACCAAACTTGTACTCCTCACGGGATATTTTTTTTTTCTGGGGAATATTGATATACTGAAAGACAAATGTAGTAACAGTTTGGTCATCTGTGTTTGAATATTTTATTGGTAATAAAATGAAATAACATTAAGACATTACACAGGATCTATTCGGTAAAGCACGTGTTAGAGAAACCTGAAAGTTTTGTTGATTAGTAGAAGAAACTATAGTTTTTATTTATGTATGTATTTATTGATTTAATTAATTTTTATCACTACATTTTCCAGAATATTTTGGGCATATCTTATCCAATATTTTGACATGGAAATGTGGCACTTTAATTGAAATAGATTTATTTGATGTGTTATTTTAGTTTGAGCAGGATAGTGTGCTGTTGCCAGTGTAATTCATTACTTTCTTATAAATGATTGAATCAATTAAATAATTAAAAAATATGATATTATATGTTTGTCTGTGTATGTTTTTTGGTATTGTATGTATATGTAAAGGTATACCAATTTTTTTTGGACGACCTCGATTATAAGAACAACATTGTGTTATTTATAAACGGAATGGTAAAATGATATACGGTGATAATAGGCTTTAAAATATGATTTTAGAATAACATGGTTTCTGATTAGCAACCGATATATAAAGAAAACTAAAAAGTTTGACTGTTTGTAACGGTTCATTTTTAGAAACCTAAACAGCCCAGAAAGCCTAAATTTGACCCTATTGAGGAGCTTCTTGATTAGGGTTGCTAATTCAGATAGGCCAAATCCCAAATGGCTCTCTACACCCTATACAGGTGTACTACTTAGAGCATGCATTAATGACGTTCTACACCCTACGTAGTGCACTATATATCCAAGAAGGAGTCGACACAAGCAGGTGGAGTCGGTACAAGCAGGTGGAGTCGACATAAGCTAGAGTCGGTACAAGCAGGTGGAGTCGGTACAAGCAGGTGGAGTCGACACAAGCTAGAGTCGGTACAAGCAGGTGGAGTCGGTACAAGCAGGTGGAGTCGGTGCAAGAAGGTGGAGGCGATGCAAGCAGGTGGAGTCGGTACAAGCAGGTGGAGTCGGAGGCGGTACAAGCAGGTGGAGTCGGTACAAG
>JAOUQW010000049.1:4121335-4142952 GCA_028565825.1 Olivaichthys viedmensis | reverse complement strand
GACGCAAATATCAAACTCTATCCCACCCAAAAACGTTCCGTAAATAAATGTCCTAATTTGCATGTAATTGATTCAAAGGAATTTAAGCTACGCAATCTCACTTTCAAATGAATAGCATGGATATTTGCCGCGACATTTACTTAAACACTGGATGCGGGTTACAGATTTAAAGGGTGTGGACATGTATTAATGGAAAAGAGCTAGATGGGTGGGGGGCTCCTATTACTTGTTGGCTACGTTAGCCTCGTAGCTCCGGTGCAAAACTAAAGAAGCAAACGCTGGACAGCAAACAAATGCTTGCATTTGTGGTGTTGACATTGAGTGGGCACCTCCCATGCCATATTGCCTCCGGTTATCCTCATATTGACTAGGGCAATGGCCTGTTGCTAATTCAATTAGGACTTTTAGAGGGAACATGCAGAAAAAGAACGTGACCATCAAACAAGTGTGTTCCTGTTTTTCTATCTTGGTGAGGACCAGTTGTCCCCACAAGGACAGGAACATGTGACTTTTTTTGCTCTAGTGAGGACGTTCGGCTGGTCCTCACTAGAAAAACTTTTTTTTGCTTTTTTAACAAAAACTGCAGTTTTTATTTAAAAACAAAACTAGGAGCCAAAATATTTGCTTTTTGTTACTGGGGTTAGGTTTAGGTGTAGGCTTAGCATTAATTACCTACAGTTATCAAAGTCCTCAAATATAGTAGTACAAATGTGCGTGTGTGTGGACAAAGCCTGTCACTAATAGACACTACTTATGAGACTGGCGCTTAATAGGATCGTGTTAATGTTGTGTTAGTGCTAGTGTTCATTAGGGAGACTTTAAAGAGGTTGAAATGTCATGGATGCAGTAAAACTCAAGCCAGTTAATTTTCACCTAATTAACCTGTACTGTGTATGAGGCTGGATGATATGGGCTTAATATTGTATTGTGATTATTTTGCTTCTTGTGGTTGAGCCACTTCTGGCCTAAATTCACCAATTGTACTACTAAAGCCCACGTGGTAATTGCAGCCGTTTATGATGTATATAAGAAGTTCAAAATATCATGTGGTAGGACTCTTAAATCCCATTAAAACTGCTTTAAAAATAAGTACTTAAATATCTAGTATTCAAATGCATGTGAATTTAACGAGTAATGGCATAGACAGCGTGAACATTAGCAGTAGCGCTACACTGTGTCGGTGTCGCATAAACCATGGAAGAGGAGGATCTTTTGTCAGGCAAAAGAAAATTAAGAGGGTGGGTTTGATCATTTTATCAAACTTAAATTTTTTATTCTTTTTTTATTTACCCACAGCAATGGTTCTGTTGCTAATATTTAGCTTGTTTATATTTAAGTGACCCAAGATTCACATAATCCGCCTATTTTGACTCGTCTTTACACAGGGATCCCCCCCGACACAGTTAGGCCGAATCACAATACGTGCTCACTACATGAGGTATAACACAATCGTATTGGAGACCTTGCATAGTGCACTATATGCCCAGTAGAAAGCCATTTGAGATTCAGCCACAGAAAAACAGCGACTCTAATAAGTGCCTGTTGGAAATTGAAGTACTTGCATGTAATGTCACTTCTAGGACACATGCATTGGGTAATAAATGTTTTATATTTACATTTTATAGTGTGAAAATAAAGTATTTCATAAATGACACGCATTCATTTAGAGCCATTTTCCTACATCAATGGACCCAAGAGTGTATTCAGCCAAAAAGTTTTTAAAAAGTCATCCAAAAGCAGGAAAACGGGATTTGGAAATTGTGGCATTAGTAGGTTCCAGTCAAAAATGGAGGAGTGGGCTGTGGATGGAAATGCGGATGGAAGGGATAAACAGAGAAAAAGATGGAGAGTTGCACATGCGAGAACAGCTTAATGCGGCAGTGTGACTCATTCCCATGAGCCGCTCTCTGTTAGAAAACCCTCAGTGTCCCTGCAGATAGAAATTTTGGAGAACACACTTTTGTGTGTGCGAGTAATGTTTTTTTTTCTTTCCATTACATGTGGTGTTGGTGGTTTATAGTTCTAGTGAAGCAAGTTTTACAGCTTTGTCATTTTTGGGCTTTAGCTCATGGGTTACACAGTAACTGTTTACATGCATTCTAATAATATGGCCGTTATCTGATTTTCTTCAGTTACCAGGATCATTCAAGTGGTCATGTAAGCAGCACACTATGATACGTATATCGGATTAAAGCTGTTATCAGATTCAAGAAATCCGATAGACACCCAGGTTTTAGCCCAGTAATCGTGTTATTCAGTGCATGTGTAGCATATACTGTACCTACCCGGATGAAGATCTGCTCTGGAGGCAGTAAATTACAAATACATTTGCTTTGCCACTGTCTTTATGCTTAAAACTACACCCTATTCCCCATACAGTGCCGTGCCGTACCCTATTCCCCATACAGTGCCGTACCCTGTTCCCCATACAGTGCCGTGCCGTGCCCGATTCTCCATACAGTGCCCTATTTTTGGCAGTTTGCCATTTTAGTCTTTTCTGAAGGTGTAGTTAATGTCTAGTGTGCTCATGAAATCCCACAATGCATTGCATTAGTTAATTGTCCAACCCATGTAGCTTAGTAGGTACAGGATACCCATAATGCTTTGTAGGGAATAGTGAGCACAAGGTGTGGTGTTCTCACGCTCTCCCTCCATGGTTCTCTGTGCTGGTCAGTCCCTGTGAAGGCCTCCTTTGCATCTTTTTTATTAAAATTTTATATATTTTTTTATTTTTATTTATTTATTTATTTATTTATTATTGAAATGTTTGCACAATACTGAATGATGTAACACATCACAAGATGTGCATCGTGTATCTCGGACAATTGAAACATCACTTTATGTATCGACACTCCTTTAGAAGTGGAATTCAGGGGACTCATGGAACCAAATATGCAAGAAATTCCTGACCGAAGTTCTTCAGACTTTGCCAGCATGTATACAAGTTTCAGTTGCTGTACTGATCTCACTCTGTTTAACTCCTTCACTAAACGGCTTTCTCTCTGCAGGACGCACTCTGTTGGAGAAGTTTTTCCAGCAGCAGGAGAGTTCGGCATCTGAAGAAGAGGCGGAGAAGCTGTGCTCTCGAATCCTGGCCATGGGGCTCCTCCTGCCCTTCAGTGACTGTTTTGGAGAGCAGTACAGAGGCAGCGCTACCAACGTCACACCGCAGTTCAGCGTGAGTCTCTAATCCTCTCTGCAGCCCGTCTAATAGTATCGCTTTGTGAACATGAGCTTCCAGCCTCGATGACGGTTTCTCAAAGAGCTGTTGGTTCATTTTTAGTGCTAGATGATTTGTTGCTTATTAATGATTGGCTAGTTCTGACTTGACACAGCGAAAGAGCCGTCATATTTGAAAGAGCTGTAAAATTCCTTTGTGCGCGCACACACACACGCTACCATCTGCTGACAGGGTTGCGTGTGCATGTGAGTTTGTCAGCAGAAGCAGCAGGTACAGGCAGTAATGGTGTCCTTTATGTTATGTTTTTTTAAAGGAGTAATTCAGCCAGAAATGTTCATCCCAAATGTAGTCGATTAGCCAAGAGTTGTTGAGTATCTCAGACTATAAAAAATGTCTATAAAAATGTAGAAAAGGACGTAACCGGGCTAAAAACAGTAGTCACTGTCATGTTGAAGCCAAAATCATGTTTTTCCTCAGCACGTGGTTTGGTGAGCCTCAGATTCAGATCGGAGGCGTGGCCCAAAGTTTGGAAACAGAATTGTACATTAGGAGTGATTCGGCTGGTTGATTTGTACATAAACAGTTTCATAAAATAACAAGAGTCTGTATTAATAAAGTGTCACTGAGCCAAGCAATGTCTTTTAAGGTGAGTGTGTGATTTGAATTTTATTTTTACATTTTTTTTATGACATGCAGGAGGCCATAGGCTTCCCATTCGTTACCTACATTAGCCTCATAGTTTGGCTGATCGACTACATTTGAGGCAGATAAAAACTGTGTACATTTTCTATTTGGCTAAACTGGTACTTTAATGGTCAAATGTCTGCGTGGCAGTCCACCTCGTCATATGAGCGAGAGAGAGAGGCTACAGCAATACCCCCACATATTTGCCTTTTGTGTGGTGAGCAGAAAGTGTTTTATTCAGCACTTTCCTTGTCTCTTCGCATAAACAATGCTGCACATCTCCAGACCACAGGCTGTGATCGTCACCTGCCTTGGAGAGAGAACTGAAGGTCGGCCTCGGGATGCATTAGGACTCCCTACCTCCATCTTTTCTCTCCTTGTGTCCCCAGTAATCTGATCCTACTGCAGCCGCCTCTCTTGCGCTCATTCCCTGTAAGGACAGCTCTGGTAGCCGCTGTCCCTCAAACATGTGGCTAAACACCCTCATGGGACTCGCACGTGCCCGACGGAGCCAAGATGGAGACATTTGCTTTAAAACTGCAGGATTTCAAATGCAATGATGCTCTTGCCTCAAATCTCTGCTTTGCTTGGATATAAGGAAGCTCGGACACTGCCTTGTGTGCTGTTTGGGCAGATACGGAAAGCAGGACGAGTCGTAAATCAAGAGGATATGTGATTTGGAGTGGAGTCATATATTCGGGCGGAACAATAGCCGTTGCGTTTTGACGTCTGGAGCTGAACAAGGCTGTGAGCCGAGCTGCTGTGTGAATTTCTTCTGATTGTGCGTGTGTTTGTCTGAGTGCGGCAGCTTTTTTTTTGTCACAAGGTGCGTCACGTTAACCCCGTCTTCTGCTCTGTATGGGAGAAAATGAATAAGCAAACACACGTCACTCACTCGTTATTCTTCGTGTCTGGCTGACTCCATGTGGGTCAGCATGTTGACATGTCTTTGCTGCCATCTAGTGTGGAAAATATGTAACTGCATCTGGATGCTCACCTACTGCATTGCTGCTCCACACACGGCCTTCAGTGAGTAGCAGAGTTTCTGAGAGCATGGACGGTGTTACAGGCGTCCCTGTACTGGACCTCATTCAGGACACAGTGTGTGAGGTGTTGGATTTTGTGCGCGAGTCGCTGGTCGTTGCTATTTCGGCACGCTGGGAGGAGAAAGAGCAGCGTCTTGATGTGGCCTGGCTCAAACTCAAAAGCACCGTCTGCAGGACATGCAGCCTCTTCCAACATCTGCAGGTTGGAAATTTAAAGGGGCATACTGCTGCTTTACAACATTGTTTTATTGCTTTTAGTGGTGCTACAGTAACTTGTGTGGTTGGATGTGGCGAGGCAGCGCTATATAGCGCCGACTATGTTTTCTTGGCTTCTGATTGTGTATTACGTCTGCTTTTGTTGAAAATAATAGGGTGGATGAATAGCACATGATTAATACTCATGTATAAGAAGTCAATCATGTATTATGAGTGTCTAACTTGTGTTCTTGTACAGATCCAGGTGTGTGTTTTTTTTTGTTTTTTTGTTTTTTCACATTTTTTAATTATTTATCAATTTTCTGATTTGGTAAAGAAACGAATATTACATGCAAGTAGTTAATTTCCAACAGTCACTTTTCTTCCGGTGGCTGAATCTTAAAGGATGTTCTATTGGGCATATGGTGCACTACGTAGGTTCTACAACACGATTGTCATACCGTGTGTGGTGAGCATATATAGTGAATAGGAATTTATTTGCTGTTTATTTATTAACTGTGTCCGAGGAAGCAGATTTTTACATGGCTCTTGGGTAGCCTAAGAAAAAATGAAGCTAACGATCAGCAACAAAATGTTTCAGGTTTGTTTTTTTTTTTTTTTATTTACCCACAGTAAAGGGTATGATCAAATTTATATTGACCGTTTTGACCTTCTGTGACTGACTTGCATCTGAATGCATAGTGTAGCGGTTCTTCTAATGTGCGCTCCATCTGTCGCCGTAAGCTCATTAATATTCAAATGCATATTACAAAAGCAAAATATTTTAAGTAACTAATAATCAAGCACTTTTTTAAAGGTATTTGACAGCCTTGATGTTTTAGCAATATAATAAGCGACGCTCCGATCCAATACTGCGCAGACCGATATTGGAAGACAAAGCTGGATTCGGGTTTGATTTGGATTTCACGTTTCCTGGTTTGGGCCGAGTTTCCCAAAAGCATCGCAGCACAAAGATGTTCATTAGTACAGCGAGAATCACGTTGAACATTCACTCTGCCAGTTAAGATGATAAGTTTATGATGCTTTTGGGAAAGTGGGCCCTGATCCACTGACATGTTGTTGTTCTACGTGTCATGAATGCATGTGATGCTGATTGTTGATGACTCTTGTGTAGTCAGGATTATTAATTCCATACTTTAGCTTGAACAACATAAACGAAAAATGGTACATCCTCACAGCAACATCTTTTAAACAGCTTCTCTATGAAAAGTGAAAGTCACCTCTGATATTAAAGCTCAGGTATCGGTATCGAAAATGAAAACATGGGATCGGTGCAATTGCAATATATGTTATTTTTGTCTGCATCGTGCAGCACTATTTGTGTCGACGCTTGGCTGCCGTGTGCCGGACTTGAACAGAAATATCTGTGCTCTGATTGGCTGGTATTTCTGTAATTATTATAAGATGGCTGATTTTTATTTGTATTTTTTCCCCCCTCATGCCTCTTACACACACATTCTCACTCATTACTCATCTGTTGTATCCAATTACACAAATCATAAGCAGTCATTAGTGATCATTTATAAATCATTCATTATAAGATGAGTTAGGGTTTGGAAAGTCTTCCCTGCCTCAGGGTGCAGCTAAAACGCAGCACCTGGCCCTTTTGTCATACCGACTCTTTCGGCCTCTGTTTGTTTTTTGTTTCTTTCTTCCATTCTGTCTTTCTTTTGTTCATTCATTCTTTGTTTCTCTCCTGCTCTTGAGGTCATATACAGGAGCTCACCGATGCTGTGTGCTGCACCTTAAAACCAGCTGAAACAATCTGGCCCGAGCTGCGGTCATATTTGTCTTGACGGAATTTGAAAACGGTGTGCCATTAAAGGCTAGCAGAATTTCCTAATAACCTTTGTAGGAATGTACACCTGATTTTGTTTCATGGGAGTCTTAAAGCTAATGAGGCGCATTGCAGATCAAGGATGCATGAACAGGGTTCCTGACCTTTTTTTTTTCTTTTCTTTTTCCATCGGATTTGTCAGATGTGCCTCTTTCAGTATAAATGAATAATGTTATTTTGGGCATTTATTTTTAATTTTTTTAAAGCTGGCTAGCTAAGATTACTGTGTTACTGTAGATTTTGGTTCAGTCTGTCATTGTGTCCAAGTAGGGGGCAAAAAAAAAAACATGCTCTTGTAACCAGAATGTAATTTGTTCTTTTAAGAACCCTTTACGGTACATTGGTAAGGTGTCCTACAGTTAGCTAACAAACAGAATTTGACAAGCGATTTGCAATTTAGGTATCTAAAAAAATCCTGACTTTGTGTAAAAAATGCAAAGATGAAGCTGATGTTTACTTAGCTTTTCAGTTAGTGTGTGTGCGCTTAATGTTAAACAGTAATGTTACAGTATTGTGTGGTTAAAAACCTACTTGAACTTGAACTTAACTGAACTGGGTTGCCACCACTTAATACCAACACAGTACTGCTGCACCATCCACACACAGACCAAATGTATGATCATGTAGATTCCCTTTTTCCATCTGAGCACCAGCCTCTGATGAACTTCCTGCATGTCCCTGTGTAGATTGGAAACATGCTTGTGACTCTGTGTTTATCAGAGTTAGCACTGAGTCATCAGGAGAGAGGTGGTTGGGCTTTTTTGTGCCATTCAGTCTTAAATGCAGGAAGTTAAATGCAGGCTCAGATGGTGTTGCTTCCTGTAGATGTGTGTGTTTGTTTTATGCCGCTGCAGATGGCTTTTTACAGGGACTGCTCTCCTCTTGAGGGTGCTGCAGCAGCTGGCTTTGGCGTCGCTATTTATCTCAGTTTTTTTTACTCAATTTAGTCATGCCCAATTCTCAGCCTCGAGCTACAGTCACCCGTATCGCACTACACACCAGCCTGGGAGGTTTAAGGCCAACACGTACTTCTGAGACATTAAGCAGCCACCACATCTTTTTTATTTTCCCCAATTACTTTTCATTCTAATCAACAGCAGGGAAAAGGAAGACTGTCTTTCCCACCACAGATGGGGCAAAACCTCAGTGTTGAACCACTCTGGAGCCTCTTGGCTTAGTTTGGTGTAGTGACAGGAGTGCTTTTACACTTTTACATCTGAATTAGAAAATTCACATTGTAATGAGGTGATGAACTCTTGTGTCCAGTATCTTTAATTTATTTTTTTGACCTCTTTGACGCTGTCTCTCTCTCTCCCCCTCTCTCTCTCTCTGTAGCAAGATCAGTTGTATACTTGGGCTCCAGTGAGTCAGCCCCCTATGTCGTTGGAACACTTTGAAGGGCGTTTACCAGGTCACATCAAGTCTCTTTGGCTTCCACCTCGGCCTGGAGCGGAGGACAAACCCGGACTCAAGTACACTGAAGCAGGTACACGTACATCCTGTGTCCAGAATCATGCCCTACTCCATTTTCCCTACAAATGGCAAAGTGCATTGTGTATTCTGGACCTGCTAAGATGCATCAATTTGACACTAACCTATTGCAGTGCATTGTGGGTTTTTAAGTATAATGGATATACCCCATATGCTTTTGGATGTGACTATAAAATGACCAAACTCCTAAAATAGTGCACTATGTAGAGAATAGGATGTGATTTTGGGTGCACGTCAAATCTCTGCACTAACATACTGGGCAAAATCTTTGGAAAAAAACTGCTGAGTGTTCTGGCTCTTTCCCAGTGCACCAGTGTATACGCACACACACACACACACACACACACACACACACACAAAAGACGTACGCACTTCCCATCGCTGCTAAATTCTCTTCCTCTCACATCCTTAAGCTGTTTTATGACTCTTTACCCTTATGCTCTTTTTACCCATCATTTGTCTTCTGCTTACTTCATGCTTTCGGGTCTCACTAAACTTAAACTTCTTTATCCTGCTTGTTTTTTGGGGTTTTTTCGCTCTCTCTCATTTAAAGGACTGCTGTTAGTGCTCAGATATATGCAGAGTGGAAGAACACACGAATAGGCAAGAGAATGAAAATAGCCTTGTTAAAATATGCAGACTCGTACTTCTGCCTAAATGTGCTGAGAGCACAGAGCTGTGTCTGTAGGGGTCAGAGCTGTCTGGGTGGGTGTGAGGGGATTGGCAGTGTTGGTTTTTGGGGTCGATTTTAAACTTATTTAAGTCTAAACTGAATTTTTTTCCTTACTTTGCATTTAAACCAATAGAGGACGATGAAGGTAAGTAATTAATCATTTCTTTTAATTTTTTTATGACTATGTTCATGCTTTTAATCAGTTTGCTGGTTTTTATGTATAAAGAGTTGTGTGCTAACGCTTAATTTTTCCGTTTCTTTTTCTTGCTTTGAGGTTTTTGTTTACATCAGTCATTGCCTAGCACCAAGAAATGAGTCGGAAAACATTCACTCATTCGAGCACCCCCCCTTCTGTCTCTTATTTTGTGTTACCGTGCTGTAAAAAGAACTCGACTTTATCAACATTTAAATGAGAACGAGGTCATTAGCACACCTAGGTACCTTCTAACCTCAGAAATAGGGACATTTTCCAAACCAACGCACAAGTTCTGGAGCTTTCAGAGATTCCAGCATTCTGGTGACATTTTTATGTATGCATGTTATTTTGTATTACAAACATAAGCCAGTCTAAAATTAATTTGAACACATATTTTAATAAAATTAATATTCAAATTGGAAACAAAATGTATGCAGCATTTGCCCTCAAAGACTCGTTGCTGTCTGGGACGGCTGTAAATGACATGTTTCTATGCAATTATATATTATATATCGTCTCTGTCCAATGAAAAAGATGCATCTCAAATTCCAATTTTTCAGGAACATGAAAAATAAAGTTTTTATCATTAATCAGACACAGTAAATCTGAAATTCACAGTGTGATTTGTCAGCTTTTCATCGGTCATTTAGATGTTAACTGCTGTGGGGTAGATGGAGGTTTTTGCCCACATTCCATATTTGATCAAAAGTAAAAAACGCAAGAAGTGGAGATACATGTTTTTCATTGGACAGCAACGATATCATGAAGTTGTTTTCAGTCCCACTTCATATTGAGTGTCTCTAAGGCCTGTGTAGTTACACATAGTCTATACAGGCAACTATAATGTAACTACTGAGAATGTGTTCACTGTCACAGATAGATTACAGAAGTACATCTTATGTAAATACAAGTGTGTATCAACTTTTAGTTTTGGCTAAAGTGCTAATTCCTGTACCATATTGGTGTTGTAACTACACAGGAACTGTCCACTTATTTTTATTTAATTATAACTTATATATTATGCGATATAATAAAACTGAGAGAGACCTGATGTCCTGTTACAACTGTCTTGTGTACTTGCACAAGCCAAAAAGTGAAGTTGATACATGTGTATTTACACGAGATGGACTTCTGTAATCCATCTGTAACAGTGCAGACATCCTCTGTAGTTACATTTTAGTTGCATGTATATCTTATGTGTACCTACACAGGTTTTATTATACTGTCTACACAGCAAATTGAGCAGAGTTAAATTTATGGTGTTGAAAGAAGAGAGTCAATCTGACTCTAGCTGGAGTTCAACTAACTCAAATCCGTTGGATTCTGAAGTGTCAAAACGGAGTGTTAAAAGCCGTTATCCTCAAATCAACTCTGATGGTGTTATTAAGATTGCTAAACTGCTTGACAATCACAAATGAACTTCAGGGATGTTCGTGTCACGCGCGGCACGAACGAAACGCTTCCGCGTTCAAGTTCACCGCGATTCTAGCGAGAGCGAGGCTCCGCAATCAACGCGAAGGAGAAACACCTGGGAGCAATCAGCGGCAGCCTACATAAGCCCCAGCAAAGAGAACCTCAGTGCTGAGTATTGCTCCAATGATAACGGACATACAACGCGTTTCCCGGACGGACTACCTGATATCGACTTCAAGCTTGATACACGGATTCCCGACTTTGCCTACGCCCCCTGGATTCCGCAAGCACATCGCCCGACCTTCTGCCTGTCCCCCGACCTCTCTAAAGCCCAATCCCCTACGATTGGACCCGACCTGTCTCTTGCCTCCTTGCCCGCGCTTGCATCCGCCCTGCCTGAAGCCTGACACTGATGTTTTGACTGTGCATGTGACTGCATCTCTGTCATGGGCTGTTTATCTGCTGTGGGTAATTAAAACATATTTAAACAATGAGCTCACGCAGATTATTGCAGGAGATAAACACCCTAATCAACAGACAGCTGGCCTTAGCATATATTAAAACAGATAACCATGGAGGCGTTATTAGATTGGTTATGGCATTGTCCCTGTCAGTCATGACTTTTCATGTTGAATGACCCCAATGATATTCACGGCCCTCGATACCATTACTGTGAAACTGACTGCAGCTGAAGTTGAGGTTACAAACTGTGAAAGAGACTCAGTAACGGCACAGAACAGTGCAGGAGAGAGTGTTTAAAAACTGCCTTGCTTTGTTTTCCAAGCAAAGAAATGGTCTCTCTGTGCCTTTTTACTGTCTGTGTGAACCTCGGCGTATCTGCTGAAGAGTTTTCCTGCAGGGTTTTATAAACCCAACCTGATCAGCAAAACTCATCCACTGTGAACACTAGATATGACACGCTGTTAAAGCAGAAACTGTATTTCTCCCAGCTCTGATGGTCTTGTTACTCGCTCTAGCAGATCTTTCACAGGAAAGCAGTCGTTATATTTTCCCCCTTACCAGATGTTGGTTTTGTTTCTTTATCATAGTATAGGAATGAAAAGCCATTGTAAACTTGATGGGTTTGGTTTGAAATGCAGATGCAGTGTTAGTGGTACCCAAATGTCTTTTATGATGTCACAGCCGCACCAGTCAGCCAGAACTGCGCTCCCCAGAATCCACCTCTCACCCCTGGATCACATGACATGTCAACTGAGCTACTTTCTCATTCCTACTCACCTGACTTTGGATCACACACACCTGATCCCAATCACCACTCCCTATATAAACACCAGTCAAACACACACAGCGGTTGCAAAGTTTTGTACCCATGTACTTGGACAAGTCAGCAAGCGACAGGCTGTCGGACGTCTCGTGTATGACCCCGGACTGTACTACTGGACTCTGCCTGAGCCTTTGCTACCCTGTTTGCGGATCGCCCGACTTCATGCCTGTCCTCAGACTCTGATTATGCCTCATCCCATTCTGCTATTGGGCTTGTGCATCCTCGCCCATTGCTTGCAACTGCATCCGATCTGTCCCGAGCCTGACCTATGACTGGATAAGGGATTAGTTTGCTCAGAAGGCCTCAGGTTCAGACTGTGAAGTTGGACAATAATGCAGCTGTTAACATTAATTTATTTGAAAAAAAAGGAAAGAAAAGAAAAATAACTGGGGGACCAGAAAAGAAAGTTACATATACAAACATAATTGCTGCCATGTCATCATGCAGTATTTTTTTTCTCCCAGCATCATGGTGTTGTGTTGAATAATTTGGAGTAGACCTTCTCCATTTGCTAGCGCAAAGCGATTTTGCCAGCTAATTGTGCAAAGGAGACTTAACTTAGCTAGAAACTTGTGAAAGCTACCTTACCAACCAGAGGTTAGAATATGATAGTGAAGAAACAGGTAATAGTATATGTTGCCAATATTTTTTGTGTTGGAAATATTTGTTACACTGCAGTATTATAGTCTTATCTATGGATAACAAATTCAATACATATGCTGGTTTTATATGACAAAATTCCAGGGATGGTAACACACCTGTTTGTTAAATGTTACTACATTACATAGGCCTTTAAATAAAGATAATATTTTCAGCCTATTTAATTTAAACGTTAAAAAAAAAGTGTATCACTTTTCCAAACCAAAGAACTAAATCCTCTGGCAGGTCAGAAATGAATTCTACAGCAATATTTGACCAAGGCCTTTGTGCTATGGGTAGTGGTTTTAATAGGCCACTGCCTAAGGGTTTTTGATTGGGCACATACCCGACAGGCTTTCAAAAAGTTTGTAATGTCGGTCTCAGGAGATGCCCAACAGAATTTATTTCATACTAGGGCCATGGTGCGTTGAATACCAGGGTGCCTGGAGCTGAGTTATGTGTGCACCCATTGAATTATTTGATTGTAGACTGCTCTAGGACCATGCATTTTATTAGGGGACATTCTGCCTGTGCTCTATGAATTTAATCCATGATTTCCCAGCTTACTGCAGCAACTATGCAGGTGAAATAATTTCTTCAGATTTCGTTTTGTTCAGGCCATCAAACTGTTAGAACAAAGCAGGAGCCTTTATGTTGTTTGAGCCAGGTCTGTGTGAGAGTAAAGTTAAATCTGGTGAAAAATAATTTATTCATTTTGGAGACAACATTAAAAGGTTGCAATGGCTGGTAAGGTTGAATAACGTGCTTTGCACCCTAGAGGCACTAACTCCATTTCTCCAAGGCTGGTACAATGATTGGAGCTCATGATTGGCAACATTGTAGTTGTTTCTTTTTGAGGCACCAACCCTGCATTCACACTAGCAAGCGGACAGGTCACTGATGTCACTCAATGTTTGTCTGTTGTGGGTGTGTAACAACTGCTTCTATTATTGCTTCTGGGTTGAGTCAGAGTTTGTTCTAATATGAAATCTCTGAAGATTATTGCTTTTTTCTAATTAAGCAACTAGATTTGATAGCAAGTCTACAAATTCCTTTGGAAAATTCAGAATAAGCCCCTGGTAGCCTGTAAATCTTGATGAGGGACACTGACTGGATAGACTTCTTTCTTGTGGCTAGTTATATGTTAATAAAATTATTTCAAATGAGTTTGATTGCTGGGGTATTATGAAAGGTTACGATGCCTCCTGCTCAGCCAATTAGAGGAGGGATTTGTATATACACGTAGCTGTATCCGGGAGAACTAGCTTCATTTAAAGCTACATACTCATTTGGTTGAATCAAAGTCTCTGTTTGACAAATTACATTAAATTCCTGATCAGTGATAATTTATTTTACAATAACCGTTTTAGATGTGGGTGATATAATATTTAGCAGTCTGGGCTTCATATTGAAGGTGCTGGCAGTGCATTTGGCTTGATCAAAATTTTTGTTAATTAAATTACGAGAACAAACTTTGAGGTTTCTTTTTCTTCTTTTTTTTCCGGTGAACTGACACCATCTCAATAGGGTGGAACCTGGGTGACGCCTCAAGACAGCTAGCAGACGGTCGGTCTAGCCTTTTTGTCTGCTGCCTGGCTCTGGATTGTCAGCAATTAACTAGGCCGATCATAAGACTGTGAGATATATTACAAGAAATGAGAGCAGCACCTTCCCGAGTGGGATGTACACGGTCCTGCCCTAAAAGGCCAGACTTGCCCTTAAAAGGCGCAATATGCTTCAGAAGTTTCTCCAGCAAAGGGTTTTCGCCAGCATCCATGTTGGAAGTGGGATGGTCAAAGACTTCACTGAATAATTGTTCAAAATGAGGGAGAACTGTTGGTGAAAGATTGGTGTAGCCCAGTCATGCTAAACTTTCCCGAGTGAGTGCCTTTCCCACCAGCAGAGAGAGGATTGGGGATATTTTCTCCTCATCGTGGGCATAAGTAGAGGGGAAATTGAATCATACACTGCATCAAGAAGCCCTTGCATTAACTAGTGCAGTCCTACTTTTCATTAAGTGATACACATGGCTGATATGGAATTACTTCCCTAGATTCAAGTTGAGCATGACTTATGGTGACCAAGTTTTGTTTGGGGTTGAGCATATTTGTTCCAGTTCCATAATGGCAAATGATATCCTCTCTAGTGGTTGTTCAGAGAGAGCAGTTCCCACACCACTGCTGAATCCACATTGCGTGGGGAAGTAAGGATCCGTGTGCAGGAGTTTATTAGCAAAATTACAATGACACAAACAGTCAATATCACATGTTCAAAAGGTGTATATACACAAAGACAGATGGGTAATCCAAAAGCAAGAGAATATAAACAGTCCAGGCTGAAAAACCAGCATGTTAGTCACAGTAACATGGCTCAGAGCCATGTACACGTAACTAGAGATAATGAGTGGTGTCAACCAGATTTGACAAATTTTTCTGCATCAAATTTTAATAGCTATTTATATTAAGAGTATTAATAACACTAAAAAGTGACTCACTACAAGAGCATATGGAATTTTAATTTCTCTGCATTGGGACACAGAGCTCTGTTTAATCGAGGACTCAACAGACTTGAGAATTTCTGCACAGTTTGAAACTGTGAGCCTTAACTGGTTGAGTGAGGTTGAAGCCTGATCTCCGAGAGTCACCTGACACCATTGCTCCTAAATGAAAGCAGCCACCCTGAAACGGAGGCCCTAAATCATTGATGTCCATCAGTGTTCCTCATACACACACACACACACACACACACACACCACGGTTGGAATCAAGTCCAACAGCGCATTGAGGCCCTGATTTACTGATGGTTTGCGGGTGTAAAAATAACTTGATAATATGTGCGAAAAAACGTGCAAGCTGATTTACATATTTTACACGAGCAAAATTGCACATGTCTGTTTTGCGCATTTGCCTTAATGAATATGCAATTTGGAGTGTTTCTACATAAAAGGTGCAAAATACAGGGCGTAGTCAATGCAAATAGTAATTTTGCACCATCAGTGTGATTTACTGCAGCTTGAAAGGCACTTCAGGAACAGAAATTGCAGGTATTAAAATTTGTGGAAGCCTGTTTCCGACGGTTGAAGACAAAATTATACCATTTACCAAGTCTGAATAATGAGAACGTTTATCTAAGTTGCACCTTAGTGTCTCAAAACAATTATAAAGTTTCTCAAAATGATGACTTATTATTATTGCCACAATAAAGTTGGTTTTGCCGCACGTTCGCACCGCCGATAACATTTAAACAGAACCTTTAAAAAGGTTTTCATTCACATAAACCTTATTAACAAAATGCACATGTCTACATGCTTTTATTTTAGATTCATATTATATTTTGATCAGTTTAGAGACACAGCATGCCGCTTTTCTATCGTATAGGCGTTTCATTGTGGATGATACATTTTCAGGAAATTTACTGAAAACGCTAATGTGGCCAAAACATAAAAACACCGTTTTCAAATTTACCCGTTAGTGTGGATTAGGCCTTAGTAGAAGTGTCATAGGACAGTACTTTTTATTGTATTTAATTAGTGGTGTGATAATATACCAGTATGGTGGTATACTGTGATAAAGAAATCATCAGATTCGACTATTTTTAAATGAGGCTTTAGTCACCCTTCTCTTCATTATATTACCTTTGCTGATGGTGATCAATTTTATAAATGAACTACCCTCAGGTAATTAAACCAACACAGAACACACAAAAAAAAAAATCATAAAATAAAAAAGGGCTATAAATAAAATACAGTAGTGGTCTCAATTTAAATAAAAAGAAATACAGCAAAACACTAACCACTTTTCACATTACTCTTACATGTACAACATGAGTGATTTCTACTGAGAAACAGAACTCTTTTGGTTCGTGTGTCCTCAAACACCAGCTCACACGTGGCACAGTCACATTATACTCATTTCCTAAAAACACTGAACTACATATAAACTCTGAATCTCAAACAATATACAATAAACCCGAAGTGCATTAAAAACAAGTGCATCAACTTGATTTGAAGTGATTTAAGCATACATTCCCCCCTCTGAGTTCGCGCATCATGCGGCGGCTCACGCTATGGACAATAAACTGGATGTCAACAATAAAAACACAATTGGACCAACATCTTCACTTCACTTCACCTCCCTCTTACTTTTCCTGGCCAAACTTTCTTCTGGATGTTAAAACATTTTCTTCCCTTGCTTTCCCCAAATCTGCAGCCATTTTCTAATCATTACATTTTATTTTTGCTTTAGAATAGAATAGAATGCTCCTTTATTGTCACATATACAAGTACAGTACAGTACAGTAAAATTGATTCTTTGCATATCGGTAAGCTGGGGTCAGAGCGCATGATACAGCGCCCCTGGAACAGGGAGGGTTAAGGGCCTTGCTCAAGGGCCCAACAGTGGCAGTTTGGTGGAGCTGAGGCTTGAACCCACAACCATCTGATCAGTAGTCCAGTGCCCTAGCCACTGAGCCACCACTGCTCCTATACTTATTAGCATTTCAGTAGCAACCCTATTATGGCTAACTGCTTGTTTAGTTGCTATATCAGCAATCCATTCCTGATGTGTTGGAACCCACATAAACTTGACTTGAATTTCTGATTTATCTCTGTGTGTAGGTGTACATGTGTGTATGTGTACATGTTTACAATATCCTTCCTGCTGTGTGATGCTTGTGTCTGAAGACTTGCCAGTACGGAGTTGTAATCTAAGCATATGATTACTTTCCCTGGTTTTTCTCTTCCACAAACTGTAAAGCTAAGACTATTGCAATCATTTCTGCAGAGTATACTGATAAATGATCAGTCACTCTTTTTGGTCCTTTTATCTTCATTTCTGTTATTACAAATGCTGATCCTACCTGACCTGACTTTCAACCCATCAGTATTTGCATGTGTCCTTCATAATTCAATTCCATGTGGCTTTTGGTTATTAGCTGTTTTCTATTTGTTTTCCTTATCTGCAAAATTGTGAAATCAATTTCAGGTGTTTTCAGTGTCCATGTTGGATTTAGAAATATTGCTATTGTTGGACTCAGTTTAATTCGTGCCAATCCCATTTCCTCTACTAGCTTATCTGCTATACATCTGAAAGACTCCCTTATCGTTTTCTTGCTTTCCCAGCACTCCTGTAGTACTTTCTTAAATGGATGATCATTATAATGTCCTTTGAGATTAGCCCAGTAATTTCCCATCAATTGCTGCCTTCTTATGTTCAGCGGCATTTCTCCCATTTCTACTTGCAGAGCCACTATGGGTGAAGTTTTGAATACTCCACTACATGTTCTTAGAGCCTGAGAAATAATTTTATCAATATTTTTTCAAGCAACATCTTCGACGCTGATGTGTATACTATTGATCTTAATCTATAGTTGTTCTAATCAAGGCATTGTAAATGGGCTTTAATTCTGCCTTTTTGGCTCCCCATTCCTACCAAATATGTCAATATGTACCATTTCTTTCTTGCATTTCTCAATTTTTTTTTCAATATGTGCTGCCCATATGAATTTTTATTATAATTTTGTTTTCAAAATGAACCCCCAAGAATCTAACTGTCTCTACTTTTTCCAGTTGTTTAAACAGTGATGATAAGAAACTGAGGTACATATATACAAAGCGGTGAGTGATCAGATTGATGACAGGTGATGGCAATTAGTAAACGGGAGCGTTTGAGCCAGTTGGCTGGGACGTGGGCGTGTCAGTGGATGGATAATTCTGGGAATTGGAGTTCCCAGAGGAAGTGGCGGTTCTGACATCAAGAGCTGATACTTGAACTTCTACTCTCAGGCCCTGATTTACTCAGATCCCAAATAAAGCGACTAATTTGCGTGACTGATACATTGCATGTGCAGTAAGTGGGCGTGTTGTGGGTGATTTGCAAAGAGTCATTGCGTACATAACATCACATGCGAAGTAGAGGGACAACACAAAATTTAACTGAGGCTTTTATGTGTTCTGATTGTTCTCAATAGCCATGGGATCTTAATGAGATCTCCCGGAAGAATAAACTGAAGCTTGCCACATATATGCGTAATTACATGTCAAATTTAACACTGATTAAAGGCGGTGAGACACGTCAAAAAACTGTTCTAAATCTGATATGAATATAAAATAAAAGAGTGTAGATTGTGTGTTCTGTTCATAAGGTATATGTAAAGAAACCCTTTTACAGGCTGTTTGAACGCTATTGGTATGTAGCGAATATTGCATATAATTTGAGGGAATATTAAGTCTTTTTTTTTTTTTTTTAACTGAGACATAATTGAGAAACTTGGTAATAATGATTATATTTTGTCTTCAAATGGAGGAAACGGGCTTTCACAAATGTAATACCTGTCCTTTGTCAGGCTTCTATTCAAAAAGCCGGATTTATTAACAAAATGGCAACAATCCAGAACAGCAGGCAAAGGTGTAATCCGAAAACAGAGCAAAGGGTCAAAACAACGAAACTATACACTAACCAAGGCTCCCAGACCAAAAACGGCAAAACAGGAGAGAAAAATCTAATATAAACAAATGAGGGTCATACACAGGCAAACACACAGAATCACAGATGAACAAAAGCTTTGTAATGCTGGCTAGATACACAAACAAGACTTCGCAAAGTATTGGACTGACTGAATAAGTAAATGAGTAACAGGTGTTAGCTGTTACATAAGCGTCTTTGTGAGCCACGAGGGAGTTGTAGGCCAGGATGGGATGTAATGAGATAGTGCCCACCAGTACAAAGCATCAAATAAATAACTGCCATGCTGATTGGTGGTAAAACGCCAAAAGATGAAGTCTTGTCAGCAGAAAATACATATATTTGGGCAATCAAACAGAAGAAATAAAGCCAGGAAACCAGATAATTTATTCTAGAAAATGACATGCCATCCACAGTGACAACATTTGTACATAAAAATGGTAATTCTATAATGAAATGACAAACACTCAGGGACTGCTGATTTGATATTACTATTAAATGGAGAACTTACTTTCTGGCAGGACTATGCAGATTATAAGTGTGCAACACTCCTGTTCAAATGCATTGCTCTCTCTTGAACAGTGAAACGTCTGGAACAGATTCTCCAAATCAGTAACATTAAACACCTTTTCAGATTAGGAACTGTTGTTCTTCCTCAAACACGCCCAGGTAGCTACTACACCATGAAGCCAATGTAACATCATGAACATTATAATGTAAATCAAAACAGATATTTGTGATGTGTGTGCCAAATTCTTGTACCCCATGTTCTCCAGCTGTGGCACCAAGTTCTTGTGTTCCATGTTCTTTAGGTATGGCATCAAGTTCTTGTCCTGCATGTTCTCCAGCTGTGGTACCAAGTTCTTGTCTCCCATTTCCTCCAGGTCTTGTGCATAGCTACAGTACCCATGTGTGTGCTGTAACTGCTGATTGGTTTGAATGAGATAAATTAACTATATTTATCTTGGTAATTGAAGCTGTAACACATTCTGCAGTTTCAGCCATTCTCAACCTACTGCTGTTTTGTTTTTAATTGACAGTAAATTAGAATGTGTGGTGGGATTACAGTGAGTCTGGAGGTGAGTGAAGCATGATATTAGTGCCAAGCATTAACGTGTATTCCTAATGGTTTTATTACTGCAGCATTTTGACACACTCTTAAAATCTGACAAGATTTTCAAGGGTTACATGCATGGATGAGTATGGATGAAGCACTTTACAATACACTTTTAAAGGTATTCAAGGAGTTTTCTGACAAATTGCATACCAAAACTACAAAGCTCAATAAAAATCTTACTTACATAGTTTAAGAACAATAGTAATGTTCTCAGCTGAAGGCCACTTTGTGAAACTACAGTTCTAACATTAAAACAGTTCATCAGTTGTGGGTTTTTTTTTTCAGAACACGAAAGATCAACCAGAATGACAATACATTAATATGTAAAATTCATAAATACATTAAATAGTAAGGAAATTAAGTGTTCAATTTGAATGGAATTTGATGAAGCTTGGTCCAAGAGATTGCTGAGAGGATTTTTTCAAAAATCAAAAAAGGCTTTTCAGTGTAGAATGCTCATGGGCCATAACATTTTAAAACTAGGCCAAATCAGAAGGCCACCTATTCAAGCATGCTCACTTCATATTTCAGTCCACAATTTTGATGTTAAAGGGTGCTCTTTTCCAACTAATGACATTTCAAGTGCATACAGACTGAGCTTTCATCGCTGAGCAGAGTTATTAAGTTCCAAAACGTTAAACCCTCACAGCTGCAGAACTCAGCTTCTCACCTCAAGTTCTTTTTTCACATTTACAATGTTTTATTTTTCTCCTCAGTGTTTCTTACTTGAGCTCCCCATACTGCCATCCCGTGGCTGACCTTTCAGTCTAGACATTACATCTCCAGGATAGAAAATTGGTTTGCAGAAAGAGGCAGCCTAATGAATAGTGCCGATTCAGACTGTGTTATGTACATTTGAACTTTGCTACTAGAAACCTGGAAGAGCGTCGGCGAAGTCATTCAAGTCCTACAGAGAGCTTTGGAAGGTTTTCTGCACAGGGAGAGCATTTGGAGAGGAGCTCACTGTATACAGTGTGGAATGGTTATGAGACAGACTGTATTTTCTTTCTTTCTTTCTTTTATTTTTTGGTAGCTGTTGTGAAGCCATTGGTAATTTAGCAAAGCATTGTGAGGAGTTGCAGCTCACACTTGGTCTCCTTTGTGTGTACTCCTTTAATCCTTTAATAATAATAACTCAATTATGCTTGCAATGATTATATATAGTATATACACACACTTACCAAGCACTTTATTAGGTGCTAACATACTAATACTGGGTAGGGCCTCCCTTAGTAGCCCATCCGCCTCAAGGTTCAACACGTTGTGTATTCCGAGATGCTTTTCTGCTCACCAAAATTGTGCAGAGTGGTTATCTGAGTTACCGTAGCCTTTCTGTCAGCTCAAACCAGTCTGGCCATTCTCCGTTGACCTCTCTCAT